>JAQQSU010017755.1:0-10630 GCA_028627135.1 Pseudochirops cupreus | reverse complement strand
AAAAAAAAAGATACTGGAGTGGTTTTGCCATTTCTCTCTCCAGTTCATTTTACAGATGAGGAATTGAGGCAGACAGGGTTAAGTGACTTACCAGTGTCACACAGTTGTCTGAGGCCAAACTAGAAGTCATGAAAATGAGTCTTCCTGACTCCACTATGGCATGACCTACTTGCCCTTTAGACTTCATTAGTAAGACAGCATAAAGAATATTTACTATAAAACATTACCCCCAAAAGCATGGTACAGATTCTTATAAAAATACTCATCTCATCCATGGGAGGAATAGGTTCATGCTTATAATACAGTGGTATAGAGGCACATCTGTAGAGGATATATATGGCTGTGGGGGTAGCAACTCTTGGTATTAAAAATCCTTTCTCCCTTCACAGAGTCCTCATATATCTCTCCTTAAGCATAGCTCTGGTAGTATATTTGCTGGGTAGGCTACATGGCTGAGCTTAGATAATTCTGTTCTTTACTTGAGTTCATCAGGAGCACCTCTCTCTTATGTAGAGGGTCACATTTCCTGAATCTTGGGTGACTATCTGTCTTACTGCATCCAGAATCTCATTGATACATTAAAACCTATCTTATCCAATGACCAATTCTGTGAAAGCCTCTATTGAATATCTGGGCCTTCATTGGTTACATTAATTAAAGAGAAAGGTGAGGCAGATAGATTTCTACCCCTTACATTTGATTTCTTTAGCATAAGGAACTCTGATTGAAGAGGTTCCCTCCAACGATGTAGATCAACACAAGCTTTACAATTTAGTCTTAGAGTGTTGCTTGGAGCACTGAGGAATTAAGTACACATCCAGTATGTGTCAGAGGTTGAACTTGAATCTCAGTTTTCCTGACCTCAGGGTGAGATTTTTACCCTCTAATTACTTCTGTGAAAATACCACTTGAGGTGAAGCACTAAGGTACAGTTGGTTTCATTGAATATGATAAATTGGACAGGAGGAGTTAGATTTAAACCTGATCTTTGCACAAACTTGAAATTATAATAAGGAACCAACGGGAGGATGTTGCTTTGGGCTGGTTTGGGCAGAGAGATTTGTAGGTATTAAGAGACTCAAGATGTAGAAACATAATTCTCCAGCTTACTAGAAGGACAGACCACTGAATTTTGTGACTAGTGTATGACTGGCAGAAGAGACCTGATGATGTCACCCGGGTAGAGTAGATAGATCAAATGACCAATAAACAAATTGGACATCTGGTCATGGGATGGTTGATGTAAGGACAGGAAGCAGGAATCAGATCTCTAAGGATTGGGGGAGGCATTTACAGAGACTGAGCAAGAAGGTTAAAGAATGCTATCTATCGTGTCCTAGAAGGAAAATGAGAAGAGGAGTTTGTTCTTTTCTGCTTATAATTTTTCTAATTTCTCATTTTAGATTTGGGTTGAAATGATGACTCTCAGAAGAAATTGGTATGTGTGTGTGGGTGTGTGTCTGTGTGTGTGTCTGTGTGTGTGTGTGTGTGTGTGTGTGTGTGTCTGTGTGTGTGTCTGTGTGTGTGTGTGTGTGTGTGTCTGTGTGTGTGTGTGTGTGTGTGTATGTGTGTTCCACAGCTAGGGAAAAAGCATAGTTCATCTACTCAGAGACACAGAGCAACATAAAAGTACTAAACCTTGGTGCTACCTGTGGAAACGGGGAAGTAATCCTTCTGCAAGAGACTGGAGCAACCTCTGGAACAATGAGTTTGGACTTATAGGAACTGGGCTAAACCTAGATAAATAAAAGCCAAGATTTTTTTAGACGTTTTAAAAACCTCCAGCTTTTATCTTTTCTTTGTGATTGAGAAAGAGCTTGTTAGGATGTTAGTGTGATACTTCTTTGCTGTGGATAGGGCTGCAACTGATAGGTCGACACCAAATGCATTTTTAAAAATAAGCTATTTATGTGGACAGCAATTTGTTCTTTAAAAAAATGCCCATAGTGACTGTTTCTTAGCTCTGCAGCCTTTACAGTATCTCTCTGTGGGTGTTATTTGTATTTTTTTTATTAGTAACTGTTTCCAAGACTCCAGAAAACTTGCTGCTCTCATGTTTTAGAGCAGAGATGACCCTGAGCCAGTGCTCACAGAGTTGACGTTCAGGCAGGTTGTGTCTAGCTAGAAAAGCTTTGAGCATGGGTGTGGTAAAAGACAGAGTGGGCTGGCATCAGCAGAGAATCAGTTCTATTGAGTATGCAGATGCTCACCACCAGGAACTTGGCTGCTGGATGATGCATTATTTTGGCCATGGTGAACTAGAAACAGGCAAAAATTCAACAGAGCTTGTGGTCCATTGTAGTACCATCTTGTTCTATAGTGATGCTGGTAGAAAAGATGCTAAGACTTTGTTGGGATTATCCATAAATATCTGTTTGATTGTTGGTATACTTAATTGCTGATTTTGTCTAACATCTAATCAGTTGGCATGTCATTGGAGGAGCTGCACCAAATTCTTCTTTTTTTTCTTTTTGGAGGGCAATTGGGGTTAAGTGACTTGCCCAAGGTTACGTGGCTAGTTTTTGTGTTAAGTGTCTGAGGCTAGATTTGAACTCAGGTCCTCCTGACTCCAGGGCCGGTGCTCTGTTCACTGTGCCACCTACCCGCCCCTGCACCAAATTCTTTGTGTCATTCTCAGTATTAATTAAACCAGAAAACATGAAATAGCCTCTTCTAGATGAAAGGACAGCTCACAAATTCTCAGAAATTCAGATAAAGGAATTGGCAGAGCTGGTTTCACCCGGGTCCCCAAAAGCAATGAGAAACATCATTTCATGGGACACTTGGTCACCTCATTTTGAAATACTCATTATGAAGGTGAATAAACAGATCATCATCAATATCATTGTGTTTATGTGTCAACATCCATGATAAAGGATGAAGAAATAAAGAATTTGATAATATCTATCTAAATAAATCAGTATGTTTACTTTGTTCTTTCTTGATGTCCATTCAGTGGCAGACATAGAAGTGATAGGTAAAATCTACCTTGGAAGATATGTTTCGGGATTTAGAAACAAAGGGAGCCAAAAGCTTATAGACTGTTAAGATGCTTTATACTTCTGTATCATAGATAACTTCCCCAATTCAATTCAACAGACATTTGTTAAGTGTCTGCTATGTGCCTGGCACTGTGCCAAATAGAAACTCATAAGATGTTAAACGTGGTGAGCACTGATAATGATAAAAAAGAAATTGGCTCCATCATAAAAGAAACAACCCGTTACAGACATAGTACAGTAGACATTTCAGAATCAGCTGCCTGGGTGCAGATTATTGACTGATTAGAACAAAGATCGAAGTAAATGCCAAATTGGAACAAAGTATAAAGCACTGAAAACAATCCCCATAATCACAATAGCTACAACCTAACCTGTTTCAATAAGCAGTCAACTTCAAAAAATAGGGAAAAGTTAAAACATTGAGAGTCATCATTTCGTACTCAGTTCCTCTAATACTAAGGTGGATCTGTGATCTTACCAATTTGGATCTTCAGTGATGGAGCTCACATCCCATCCACACCTGCCTGTGTAACTCTTGTCTCTGTTCTCACACAAGTTAATTGTGACATTAGCCCAACATGCTGGAAGGTTTCTTCATTTTCTCCTGGCATCATTTCCCTGGTGACACATTTTGCTTCTTTTCTTCTTTGAAGTTCTCATTGGGTATAACTTGCTCACACTTAACACAAGCTTCTTCATTGCTCTCTGTGTAATAAGAATTTCACACTGTTGTGTTCCATATCTTGCAGCCATGTAACCACAGTGGAGGGATACTGGTCTTAAAAAGATGGATCTTTGTTTCCCAGGGAAGTCTGGGGACATTAAAAGAGCTCTGCAATTTCCTAAAGCTTTCCTCCTGTTTAATTTTTAGGCTGAACTTGTCCTTTGTACTCTCTGACCTAGATATATTGATGGATAAGTTCTAGTCATTTTTCATCCAGCTACATGTATTAATATTGGTAATAGATGTTCTTTACCCACTTGATTTTTTAAACTCATTTGAGTGGTTTTAGATGTCTTCCAGGAGGTTCTGCAATATTCCAGGATTTAATGCAACCAATATAATGTCATCTGAAAACAGCAGCATCTGGAAGACCTTACTTCCCACAGGGAATTTCTCATTAACCTAGACTATGTATTGGATCTCTTTCAGGGGCAGTTAGGAAGGGCAGTGGCCCTGGAGAAAAGAAAGACTTCAGTTTGAAGCTGGCCTCATATAACTTACCAGCTGTATGGTCTTGGGCAAGTCACTTAATCTCTATTTTCCTCAGTTCCCTCAACTGTAAAATGGGGACAGCCATAGCACCTGCCTCACAGGGTGGTGGTGAGGATCAAACAATATTTGGAAAGCACTTAGTATAGTACCTAGGACATCATAGTTGTTTAGGTAATTCTCGTTCTCTTTCCTCCCTCCCCTCATAGTAAGGAACCACGTTGGCAAGCATTCACCTTATTTTAAGCTTTACCTGGTTTTTGTGATTGGTGCACCACTGAATAAGATGATTTCTTGTTTTTCCAAAGCTGAAATAATTTTGATGCAAGACTGGAAGATATCATATTGGAAGGGAGCTTGTAATGTAGCATTTTCCTCTACTGCATCAAAGGCTCTTCATAATCAACAATCAACAAAGTGGTTTCTTTTATTATTTCCATCTTTCTGTCAGTTTCATAATGGTAAACTTGCAGTCTTTTATAGAATATTGCTTGTGAAAACCCGTATGATCCCCACTAGTATCTTCATTAAGGATGCCCTGAATATGTGTTTAAATGAGTCTCAGAAGAGTTTTATAAAAATGAGAAGGCAGGTGATGTTTGTGATCTCCTTAGGACCATTTCTGCCTTCTGGAGGACTGTGATGTACCGGCGTGGTGGCCCTCTGGTCCTCAATGCCTCAAGGGTAAAAGGCATTTATTATAAAAATCTTTGTTGATCTTTTCCATTTTCTTCTGTGTCGTCCTCCTATTTTCATCCTTACATGTCTTTGAAATGACTTTACTTGGCTGAAGCTCTTGCCAAGCATTCTTTAAACTGATTTTACCCTCCACTGCTTCTCTTTGTTTTATGATGTAAAACTGCTTATAATCTTCCATTATCTTTTTCTGTAAGATTTTACAAATGAGTTTATATTCTAAATTAGTATTGCCTCTGGCTGGCAACTTTCTTTGCTTGTTGCATAGGTATAATACTCTCTAAGATTTTTTAAAAATTTCCTTTGTTTACCTTGTTTTAGCAACTGAGGGGCAGCTAAGTAGAGTAGTGAATAGAGCACCAGCCCTGGCCACAGATACTTAACATTTACTAGTTGTGTGACCTTGGGCAAGTCACTTAAGCCCAATTGCCTTGCCTTGCCTTCCCTCCTCCAAAAAGATTTTTAAAAAAATATTATGTTTTAGCAACTGATTTACATCAGTTAAGCCTTTTCATAAAACCAGTATAATTATTGTTGATACCCTTCCAGTTGTCTGTTTCCCATTAGTTACTTGTTTAACTAGTTTCAATTGTATGCCATATATTTTTCCTATTATTACTATTCTAGCTTTTTGCTCATTCTGATCTGTGCTCTCACAAGTTGGTGGTCTGACAGTAGACAAATAGATGATTCAGGAATTGCTATTCCATCAGTAGATGATCTTTCAGTCTGTTAAAATATAATCTATTTCATTTTTTCTTATATTATTGGGTATTCATCTTTCCTAGCATGGTAACCTCTTTTATTGAATCAATCAATAAGTATTTACTGAGGAGGAAGCCTATACTAGACACTGTGTCCTAGATCCTGGGGATGCAAAGGCTAAAAAGGTATGTTCGTGCATGCATGCACACAAATGAGCACACGCACACACACTCACACACACACACATAAATACAAGATAATATTTTTTGGGGAAGTTAATTTCCTCAAAAAAAAGTATTCATGGTGTAAAGGTTTGATGCTCCTATGTAGTTTAAAAGTTTTTGGCCTCTTTCTTTCCTTCTTATTCATGCTTTCAGGTTCTTTTAAAAAATTTTTAAAAATGTCTTCTGCACCTGAAAAAAACTCAAAAATGAGCATTTCCACATATAAAACAGAACAGAAAAAGGTGATTGCATGTGAAATCATGAATCTCTACTTAAAATTTATTTTTTTAAAGTGTATGATAAGGTGCCCTTCTTGTTGGTGTCTTTTCCTTTTGTTCCAATTTGTGCATTAAAAAAAATAACTTAGTTGCCCTATTTTCTTTCTTTTCCTTTTTTTAAGCAATACTACTGCTGATTCCTTTTTCTCTCTCATAAAAACAAAGGAACTAACAAACCAACCAAACTAAAAATTGTGCCCCCAATTGAAAAAGAGAAACAAAACCCTTGTAAGAAATAAGTATTGTCAAGGGAAATAAATCTATACCCCATCCATGCACAAAAATATAAGTGATATTCTGTATTTTGTCAATCACTTCTCTGAGGAACTGGGAAGGTTGTTTCATCATATATTCTATAGAAATATAATTGGTCATTGAATTGACAGATAATTCTTAAGTCTTTTCAAATTAATTTTGTTTATGATGTGGCTGTTATTGTATAAATTTTTCTTCTGGTTGTCATTTTACTTTGTATTCATTCATGTAATTCTCAGAAACTTTACCTTTAATAATTTCTTCTGGTGCAATAACATTCCATTACATATATATACAATCATTTGTTCAACCACTTCCAATTGATAGAGACTCCCTTTGCTTTTAATTGTTTAAATAATAATATTTTATTTATATAGAGAGACAATGTTTAACATTCACAAATTTTTAAAATTCAAATTTTTTCTCTCCCCCTTGACCTCTCCCTTCCTTGAGATAGTAAGCAATTTGACATAGGTTATACCTATGTGTTCAATCATGCAAAACATATTACCATATTAGTCATGTTATAAAAGAAGACACAGACTCAAAGGGGAAAAAAACATGAAAAAAATACAGGAGGTGAAAAATAATATTCTTTGATCTACATTCAGACTCCATCCATTCTTTTTTTGGAGGTGGATAGCATTTTTTTATCTTGAGTCCTTTGGAATTGTCTTGGATCACTGTATTACTCAGAATAGCTCAGTCATTCACAGTTAATCATACTATAATATTGCTATTACTCTGTACAATGTTCTCCTGATTCTGCTCTTTGATCAGTTCATATATGTCTTTCAGGTTTTTCTGAAATCAACCTGCTCATCATTTCTTATAGTACAGTAATATTCCATTACAATCATATACCACAACTTGTTCAGCTATTCCCCAATTGATGGGTATCCTCTCAATTTCTTTGCTATCATGAAAAGAGTTGCTAGAAATATTATTGCACAAATATGTCGTTCCCTTCCGCCCCCCTGTTTTTTTTTAATCTCTTTGGGATATTGCTGGGGTATTGCTGGATCTCAGTTTTATAGCCCTTTGGGCATAGTTCCAAATTGCTTTCCAGAATGGTTGAATCAGTTCACAACTCCACCAAAGATGCATTAGTGTTCCAATTTTCCCACATCTTCTCCAACATTTTATCATTTTCCTTTTCTGTCTCATTAGCCAATCTGATAGGCATGAGGTAGTACCTCAGAGTTATTTTAATTTGCATCTCTCTAATCAATAATGATTTAGAGCATTTTTTTCACGTGACCATAGATAACTGATTCTTTCATCTGAAAACTTCATATTCTTTGACCATTTCTCGATTGGGAAATGACTTACATTCCTATAAATTTGAATCAATTTCCTTCCCTACTCCTCCAATTTGTTTGTGAGGTAACCTGTTGTATGCTGTACAACAGCCTTTATCAGAAATACTTACTATAAAGATTGTTTCCCAGCTCTCTGCTTTCTTTCTTGGCTGCATTTTTTCCAGTATTTTGCTACAAAAGGAGCTGCTGAACATTTGGGATCTTTTCCTTTTTCTTTTATCTCTTTGGGACATAGGCCTAGTATTGCTGGGCATAGGGTATGCACAGCTGAGTGACTTCTTCAGAGTAGCTCCAGATTGCTTTCCAGAAGAGCTGGATCAGTTTAGAGCTCTACCAGCATAGCCTCTTCCACCATTGACATTTTCTGCTTTTTGTCATCTTTGCCAGTGAGATAAGTTGGAATCTCACAGTGTTGCTTTAATTTGCATTTTTCTAGTTGTGATTTGTAGCATTTTTCCCCTTTGTTAGTAATAGCTTAGAATTCTTCCTTTGGGAAATGCTTTTTCATATCCTGTGACTACTTTCCTGTCATATATTTGAATCGCTTTGTTATATATCTTGGATACCAGATACTTATCAGAGATATTTGCTGCAAAGTTTTCCCCCTCAGCCATTTCCTAATTTTAATAAAAATTGATTTTTTTGTGCAAAAACTTATTAACTTTAAGTAATTAAAATTATCCATTTTATCTTCTGTGATCTTTTCTAGCCCTGGTTCATCATAAACTCTTACTCTGTCTGTAATTGCGATACATATTTCTTTCCTTACTCCTTCAATTTGTTTGTGAGGTAACCTGTTGTATTTAAGTCATATATCCATCTGGAGCAGTTGTGGTTCGCTATTTCTGCCAGGATGCTTTCTAATTTTCCAGTTATTGGACTAGTTGACTACTTAGTCCTTGCCCAGATCGTTAGGATTCTTTGAGTTCATCGAACACTATGCTATTATGTGCATTTGTTCCTGTTTATTGTGTACCTAATTTGTCCCAAATATTGACTTTTTTGTTTTTACCAGTATCAAATAATTTTTATATTTTCTATATATTTTTCACAGTTCTTACGTATTCCCACCTTTTCATTGAAATCACAAAGTGTTAATATGTATGTCGATTTAATTTGGAAGGTATTGTCAAGTTCTTCATAAAATTTCTCTACTTTATCTTCTTAAACCCATGTTATTGTATAAGCTGCAATTATTTTGCTAGTGGGGTGTTTGTGTGTGTGTGTGTGTGTGTGTATGTGTGTGTGTCTGTATATGATCACATTATATTATATAATATATAACATAGATGTGTGTATGTGGATAGATAGATAGATAGATAGATATTTACAATAAACACTACAGTGCATGTTGACCAAATGTCTCATGAAAATGTTTTCTGTTGCCTTTGGGCATATATGATAAGGCCAATTCTGCTTACTCTTTTCTTTGCCTTTCCAAATCATCTTTCCATTTAAATTCTTATCTTTTTCATAGAGAGAGTGTCAAAACTTATATGATTCAGTTCTTCTAGGAGGACTTGTTGGTCATTGAACCGAGATTTTACATTTAGAATGTTAATGGCCAAATTAAAGTTGATAGTCTAAAAATTGTATAATTCTTAGCACCATCTGCTATGTTTTTTGCCACTCTGTCTCTGCTGCTGCAGAAACAGAAGAGGGATACACATGACAAGAGACCATTTTGTATTTTTCTTTGTTTTGTTGGTTACCATGGTCAAAAATTTAATCAAATGGTTAACCTTCTGGTAATGGTCCTCTCCATAGTTAGACGAGTCTTCAGAAAACAGACTTTTTGTGCTCCCAAGATCATATGCAAAGCCTTTCTAACATGGTAGATCCTCATTGGATCATCACCACACTATGATGAAACATCAAACCTGAACTTTGTGGAGAAGTTTCCTAGAGAAGTTGAATAATTTAAAATAGTTTTCATAGTAAGAAAGTTCAGAGATCCCAGAAATCATCTTAGCTGGAAAAGTCTTACTCTCATTGCCAAGCAGAGAGACATGGTAACCAAGGGCAACATCAGGGTATAAACTTGCTTGCAAAATACTATAGAGAAGGATGATAGGAGATTGTGTCACCTCCCTGTTGAGGAGAAAAAAAGTCTGAAGAGATATTGCTGTCAAATATAGCTGAGCCAAGGGCAGCTAGGTGGCTCAGTGAATAGACTACTGGCCCTGGAGTCAGGAGGACCTGAGTTCAAATCTGGCCTCAGACACTTAACACTTACTAGCTGTGTGATCTTGGGCAAGTCACTTAACCCCAATTGCCCTGCTTTCCCCCCTCCAAAAAAAAAACACCAACAAATATAGCTGAGCCAGTGTATTGATTAGACTTGGAGACAAACAAACTGGCATAACATGGTACAGGTCTGTTGGCATTTCTGTAGTATTCTAATCTGCGTTAATAGTTGAAACACCACATTTGGACTCTTACCTGGTATACAAGGTGAGGAAGTAGCAATTTCTCTTAAGATGAGGTCAGAAGCAGTGACTTTCTGACCAAATGCATACAGAGGAAATCTGGCCAGAAGGTGGCACAATTTAAGAATAACTTAAATATATATTGAGATATACAATATTGAGATAAGGGAAGATTTTTTTAAAAAGGAAAACGATCACACAGAAGGTGTTGTTTTCTTTCACTAAAAAAAAGGGTTTCCAGCACCAACAACTACTAATCCATATCTCGAATCTATAAGATCTTTATGAGAATGGTTATTTATATATATGATTAATGTAATTAGTTATTATAATATAACTTATAGCTAGTTATTTACATGTAGTTATAATATAATAACTTAGTTATATGATATAACTTGCAGTTAATTATATAGACATATAGTTATTTTATTTACACATACTTATCAGAAATTATAGTTAGCTATGTAATGTAATAACTTATAGTTATTTATATATAGTTAATTATA
>JAQQSU010017754.1:0-10630 GCA_028627135.1 Pseudochirops cupreus | reverse complement strand
AGCAACTCAAAAAGGGTTAACAATCTTACTTTAATCAATCAAACGTATATCATTTACCTAGTTCAGGGGAAAAAGTAAGCACCCTGAACTTCAGAGAATGCAAACAGAATACAAACAGAAGTTACAAGCAGACAGAGAAACAGATCAGCAGACGGGCTTCCAGTCGTCTGACCATTACATCCATACCTAGTCAGTTACCAGAGAGGGAAGCATCAACATCTGGGTTTTTCAAAGCCGGGGGCTCAACGGCTTCCCGGAGTCTCTTCTGGCCAAATCACACAACTCTTTCCAAAGTGAGCCCCAAAGCAAAAACTCACATCAGGGTATATATAGCCTTCTCCTGGATCGGAGACTGTTACAGCCCTCTTGACCCACTGCCCAGTCACAAAGTAATAAGGCATGGGCATTCCTGAAGAACAAGCCTCCTGCCATAGGCTCCATGTGACCACATTCAGCCTATTAGGGGGCAAAGTAGACTTTCAAATCAGGGAAGGTTCTCAGAGCCACTTAAGCCACTTAAGCAAAGGGCCTTGGGGCAGGGAAAATCTTCAGATTCCCATAACACTAGGTGGCAGTGAATAGAGCCCTGGAGACAGGAGGACCTGAATTCAAATTCAGCCTCAGACACTTAACATTTACTAGCCATGTGACCTTGGGCAAGTCACTGAACCCCAATTGCCCTGCCTTCCCCTTCCAAAAAGAACAAAAAATAGAAGTTGACATTCTATTTATATGGCTGTATATATATATATATGTATATATAATATATACATATATATAATATATATATATACACACACGCACAATACATATATGTGCACATACACACAACTACATGTATGTATATATAGACATTTTTAGCTGAAAGTCAGTTGGAAAGGCACAGTGGTCCTAACGTATCTGCTTTGGTGCCATTTCCTTTGATTGAAAACCATATATGTTTGTTATGTCAACTGGTTTGACAGTATGAAGTATTTTTACATTAAGAAGAACATTTTTTTTCTGCATTTTCAGGAGTTGGGGATGCTGAGGATGCTTGAGCTCTAGCTCTAGCGTCCTCAAAGGCAGCAGCCAGACAGCATCTGCATAAAGGTTGCTTCCCTGGCTGATTACTTGGGGCTGGGCTGGAATCTGACCTTCTGGACTGAAGGGTATATTTATTCCTTAAGACTCTTGATCTTCATCAAGATCTTGGTCGTCATCCTTGAGTTCTAAGGGAAAATGGTTATGAAGGGGGTGGTAGTAGGGGTGGTAGTAGGTTTGGCCCACCTGACACCAATACTGTTTCTTGTCTCAGGGTACCCTCAGGGAACCTTGCTGAAACGGATCCATAGGTCAATGGTTTAACCATATTTATAATATTTATTTATTTATTGAATTTATTTTTGGAGGGGGGAAGGCAGGACAATTGGGGTTAAGTGACTTGCCTAAGGTCACATGGCTAGTAAGTGTTAAGTGTATGAGATTAGATTTGAACTCAGATCCTCTTGACTCCAGGATCAGTGCTCTATTCACTGTGCCACCTAGCCACCCCCATATTTATAGTACTTAAAAGGCAAAAAGTAAACAGAAACAAATTCCCAAGAAACAGGGATTCAGAGAAAAAACACACATCTCCCGGGAGGGAAGAGAATAAGTTTTCTGGTCTCAATGGTCCTAACAGGTCTAATTACCCAGGACTGCCCATGTACTACTCTTGTGCAACTTTTATACACAGTTTCTGTCTTGTAGTTCAGGATCTCATGGCTGGCAGTTTCACACCACAGTTCTCCAGGGGCATTCCTCTGACTCCAGTAAATTTACCAGCCATGGCAGTAGCCTGTCTTTCTACACCGGTGCTCCTCTTCCTGCCCTCAAAGAAGCATCAAACTCCTCCCCCTCGACCCCCTAGTAAACTACTTCTGTCCTTTCCCTGCCTCAGAAAGTAGGAACTAGCTTTGTCAGCCAAAGGCTGGCCAAGTCTGGCCAAAGTAAGGGCAACTCCACAGGGATCAAGGAGGGAAGAAGTTGCTTGAACCCATCTCCCTATTCTTCTTAACACCACCAAGTCAGTGCTATACCAGCATGTGGGAAAGCTTCTTGGAAGGCATAGAAACTAAAAATGGAATGCCATGGTCAGAAAACAGCAAGTTTGCCAATTTGGGTAGAACATGGAAAGTAATGAGAAATTGGCTTGGAAAGGTCAGCCAGATGACTGAAAAAAATAATAATTAGAGAAATTCAAATTAAAGCAATTCTGAGGTTCTACCTGATAGCCATCAGATTGACGAAGATGACAGAACAGGAAAATGAGATGCTGGAGGGGCTATGGGAAATGAAACACATTGATGCAGTGTTGTTGAAACTGTGAATTGGTCTGATCATCCTGGAAAGCAATTTGGTGATATACCACAAAAGTCATTAAATTGTGTATGCCCTTGGGTCCAGTTATAACAACTACTAGGCCTATTCCCCCAGAGATTGAGAAAGATGAAAAGGACCCATACATAGAAAATATTTTGTAGCAGCTTTTTTGGTTGAGGCAAAGAATGGCAAACAAAGGGATTGCCCATCCATATGGAGAGTGAATAAACAAGTTATATATGACAAAGATATTGTTGTGCTATAAAAAAGAGGGATGGTTTTAAAGAAACCTGGGAAGATTGGTATGACACAATGAAGTGAGAAAAACCAGGAGAACAATTTATACCATGACAAAATTGTAAAGAAAATCTTGAAAGATGTAAGAAAGTAGATCAGTAAGATGACTAACTGTGATTCCGTGTTGCTCACCTCCTAAAAAAGGTAATGACTTTAAGATGCAGAATGAGACACATTTTTTGGACATGGCCAATGTGAGAATTTGTTTTGCATAACTAAGTGTATTTGTTATGAGGGATTTGTTTATCTAGTTTTTCAATTGGAGGAGGAGGTGAAGAGAAAAAATAAATGCTTTTTAATTGGACAGAAATTTTTTATAAAGAAAGGTAGGCTAGAGATAGAATTTGAAATGTTCTGAATGCCAACCTGAGTACTTTGTATTTTGTCCTAGAGCCAAAATGAAAACAATAAAGATTCCTGAACTAAGGAGTAATATAGCTAGACCTGTGCCCTAGGAAGATTATTTTGACAGTTGGGTGGAAGATAGAGAGGGGAGCTTGTAAGCAGGAAGACCAATTAGGAGATGTTACAAGAGCTGAATAAGCCCTGAAATAGAATGCAGTTGCCACGTGAATTGAGAGCAGAGATGTGATGAAATGTCCTGATGTAAGAAAAGTCCTAAAGGCAGAAATGACATGATTTGACAACTGTTTAGAAATAGTTGGTGAAAGAGAAGGTAGGGCCAGAGATGACTACAAAATTATGACTTGGATGAATGTCCAAGTGTGCTCAATGATTGTGTGCTCAACAGAAAGAGGGAAATTTAGAGGAAAAGCAATTTTAGTGTCTGGGGGAAGAGGAGGAGATAGCATTTTGGGACTGAGTTGAGTTTGAGATTCCATTGTGAATCTAGATGGAGACACTATGTATAGACTTGGGAGACATCTTGTAAAGTTGATAACTGACAGTTATGGGAGTATGAGACCACTTTGGCAAAGAGTAGGCATGTCTGGGGGCTACACCAGATTTAGAGCTGGAAACAACCCTTGAAATCATTGAGTCAGAAAAGTCTAGAGAGCCTGAATACTGGAAAGAAAAATGAGCCCTTTGTCACTACTCTTGGCTCTAAACGTTGTATCTAAGGATTTCCAAACAGTTTGGTAGAAATGTAATCCCCAGCCACTAACCCCAGTTACCACTTAATCCAGCCACACAGCACCCCCCCAGGGGTTCCAAATTATGGGCAAAGCATACTTTTTCATAGCCTTTTACCCACTATTCAGGACCAATAATAAATCAGATGCTCTAGAGTGCAGAGTGACCCTTCTGTGAGCTCTTACTTATATGCTTGTTTCTAATAGTAAAAGTCGTTGTTACTCCTTTTGTCCAGTGAAAAGGAAGAAGGGGAAGGAGGGAGGAGAGTATGTAAGGTGCCCAGTACAGGAACTACTGTGAACATTTGGCTGAGTGCAGGGGACCGAGGCATGTACCTAATGGGGCTGCTGCTGCTGCTGCCATTGCTGTTGCCACCTCTCTCTCTCCAACAACAGGACTTCTCAGAGAGCAAGGTGGCCATGGGGAGGATGATCCTTCCTGCCCTGGAGAAAGCCACCTCATTCCTGGAGAAGAGATTCAGGGAACTTAACCTGGATGGAGTGCTGGGATTCCTGGTACTGGAAGGTAGTGTGACTTCCTTTCTTCCACAGGATAACTAGCAACCAAAATTGTTTTTAGACTTTTCAACTGATTTGCTAACCTTAGGCATAGGAGGTTAGCTGAAGCTGAACTTTATGTTTTGGTAATTTAGGATGAATATGTTTTTTCTCATTTGGCCTCTGACTGCCTAGAGGATACCCTTGCCTTGTACCTCTTGGGTTTTTAGAAGTAAAGAGAATTATATTAAACATTAAAGAAAAAAATTTGGAAGCATAGGTCCCTAAAGAATGCTAGAAGTCTACAACCAGACTATTGTACAATGTGAAAGTATTTGCAGATCCTATACATGGATTGCACGCCACCATGGGAGGGGGGCGAAGGGAGGGGAGAAAATCTGAAACTCAAGGGATTGTGGAACTGAATCTTGTAAACTAAAAGTAAATTTTAAAAAATCCATCTTGTCCTACAAGAAAATAAGGGGGGAGATGGGGAGACATAAGAGAGGGCAGATTGGGGTATTTGGTATGATTGCCGTCTTGGGGTGGGGGATAGGGAAGAGATGGGTAGAAAATTTGTAGCTCAATATCCTGTGGAAATGAATGTTGCAAACTAAAAATAAAAAATAAATTCAGAAAGAAAAAAAAAAGAATGCTATAAGTCCAGCTTCCCAGACCAAAGCAAACAGTCTCTAGTCTATGGCTTATTTTATTTTCTCTTTGTGCTAACAAGGTAGGAGAAAATATTCTTGTTTATTAGAGAGTTAAATAAAAACATTTCTCTTAGTTCACTGGCTCACCTGTGGGCAAACTGTCCCTCTACTCTAACCTCAGTTCACGTTGCATTGTATCCAAAGACATTTAGGTTCTGGGAAAATGGATGAAGTGTTTGTTCAGCTTTGGAAGAAGAGAGTATTCTGATGACAATGTCCTAGAGAAAGGCCAAGTCAAACAGAGAGAAAGCTTGCTCTGATGTGGGGCCATTCATAACCCCTTAGATTAGTAATAACTATCCTTAAGGGAGCAACCAATCTAGGCCTCAAGATCTTGGTTTGGGATTGTTTCTATTAGGCTTCTACCTACAAAAGTAATCCTCCCACTGGAGGTAATGGGAGCCCTCCTTAATCCTATTCCATGCTGGCTGCCAGCTCAGCCCTCCTGGAAGTGGAATTTGTGGTGCCAGAAATTCCTAGGAGATGATGTTGCTAGGGTTTGAAGCAGGTTTACTTATGTCCATGTGGTTTGGCTTTGGGCCATACTATGTATAATGATTTTTTTTCCCAGCAGGCTCTTCTTGCCTACTATCCCAAACCCAAGAGATTACCAAGAAAATGACCCCAGTATTGGGACCCTAGGATGAAAGGGAAAGTGCTCATCTCTAGTTCTTATGAAGAATGGTAGGAGGATGGAAGGTATTTTTTGACCATGTTAATGACAAGAAGGAGAAAGAACAATTGCAAAGCTGGAAAATACCTGTCACCATTTTCCCTAGTCATCTCAGACACACAACTATTATTCTAGACCAGGGGTGGGGAACCTGCAGCCTGGAGGCCACATGTGGCCTTCTGGGTCCTTGACTTTGGCCTTTTAACCTAGTCCAAGTTTTACAGAACAAATCCTTTTATTAAGGGGATTTGTTCTGTGAAGGTTGGAGTCAAAAGGTCCTAGACCCTTTGATTAAAAAAAAAAAATGTAGCCTTAGGCAGAATTTAGCTGAGCTCTTCTACTATGGCCACTTAGATCTTCAACTTTCTAAGAATCCAATCTTCTCCAGACTACAAAAATCCATACATGTGTTTCCCTTTCATGACTTCATTCATACCCAGAACACCTCAGTGAAGAGAGAAGGGGACTTAAGCTTGAGGAAAATGGGTAGAGTTCAGGGAAGGATTTGTCTTGAGTGGAAGCAGAGAAAATTAAGGGCTGAGGTTACCTTGTTTCCGGTCACCCAGTTCTTCCAATCTCAGTTACACCCATAAAGGGGGTTGGGGTAGGGAGTGGTGCCACATTGTTGGTGGAAAGAATTAGAAAGATGATAGTGGGATTTCAGGGGCAGGAGCCTCTGCCTAAATAATACATAGGAATGAGATTCAGACACATTTCTCTGACTAAGGAGAGCCAAAGCACACCAGTGGGGCAAGACCTGATTCCTAGGCCTGTCATGTTCCTTCACAGAGCAACTAAATGGTGTCTTGGAGAAATGGGGCCAGGATCCTGCCCTGAAGCCTCTGAACCTGAGGGTAGAGAAGATAGTGAAGAAGTTGTTACCACTTATCACCAGAGCCACAATCTATCTCAAGCTCAGTGACTCTAAGTACTTAAAAGGTAAATATTATGTAAGTCAGAAGGTTTATTTGCTAGGGAAACTAATCTAATCTCCCTTGCTTGAATGATTCTGGCAAACCTATGGGGTTGAATAGACAAATTACCATCCAGCCTCCTTATAAAGTATGCAGGAATTCAACAGCAGAATTAAAGGAAGTCTCTCCTTTCACTGTCCCTTCTGCCTCTGGCATTTCTACTTTGAGAAATGGCCCCACAGTGGAAGCTTAACCTTAAATACCTTGTCATGTATGCCATCCTGTATAGATTCTCTAATAGTGGCTAGGTCTTGTAAAACTCCATCATTTGCTAAACTAGAAGCACTTCTTTGTTCTTTAAAGAAAATTAAGTATCACCCCCCAGTAATGCCCTTCCTTGGGGTTCATTGTGAGCTCGGCCAGGGCTAGGACTGTCTTTAATGCTTTATAGTAGTAGGCACTGAACAAATATTTATTTAACTGACTGATAGTAGGGGCCTCTTCTTGTGAGTGAGAATATATTTGCTGAATGATTTTAACTGTAGTTCTCAAGTGACTGGTGAAGGTGAAGGACCCTAGCCATACATTTGTGAGGCACAAGAAACTTGGACATGGGTTATATATGTCCGGGGCATTAGTAGGATGGAAATCTGGTATCATGTAAATTTATGTAAAATTGCTTTCTGTCTCTGGTCAATTTCCCTCTGACAGAATTTCAAGAGACTCTACAGCCAGGATTTTGGAATCTTCCTCATTCATGGAGTCACACAAACACCTCCATGATCTACTCCAAGTTTGACAACTCAGATGTTTTTTCAGAAGAATTAAGTGATTCATGCATGACACTCTTACTAGGAACCAAGTAAGTTTAATTGCCCTTTTTCTTTCTTCCCTGGATAGAAAAGTACCGCCCGCTGCCCCAGGGATAATATACAAACACTCCTTACCGAAACTTCTCCCATTTCTGTATACTTTTGAAGCTCAAGAAAAGCGGTTCTCAACCTGTGGGTTATGTTCAATTTAAATACATCCTGCATATCAGATATTAACATTACAATTCATAACTGTAGCAAAATTACAGTTATGAAGTAGCAACAAAAATAATTTTATGGTCAGGGGTCACCACAGCATGAGGAACTGTATTAAAGGGTCGTGGCATTAGGAAGGTTGAGAACCACTGCTCAAGACCAATTCTCCTAAAGGCAATAAAGACCTGTGTCAGCATGGCCAGGCCTACAGTTCCCCTGAACTCCATTCATTGTTTTCTCCAAATAACAGCCTGGGACTGCTTGCTTCTCAGGAAGGAGGGCTTGCAGCCCTGCACTGTCACTGATCTCTGCAGGGAACTCATGACTAAGCCTGACTGCATAGGCTATGCACTGTCACACCAGCTCCTCTATTTCCTGTTTGCTAAAATGGTAAGTGACTCTTTTGTGGTCTAGGAGATTATTCCAGAAGGCTAGATAGCACAATATTTAGATAGTGTTAAACAGGAGGCCACCCAGCTACCATCATATATACGACAATGTTTTATGGGGCCAGAATCAAAGACCTGAAGAATAGGTTCTTTTTCTTTGGCACATAACCTGTTGCCCATAGCTTTTTCCCCTAATCTTCAAACATTGCTCTTACTGGCTACTCGCCTACAGATTTCAGATTGAAATTGTAATCTAATTCCTAGTTATTTGTATCTTCCCATATTAGAAAGGATATCTATATGATTTTTGTGACTAGGGGTAAAAACTTTCTACTTGTCTCCCCTACTTGGCTGAATCTGTCAGATACTTCTGATCCAAGATTGGAAGTGGGGACAGTTGTCTCTAAGAGTTCAGTTCAATATTTCAAAACACTTTTAAGAATTCAGGAACTCACTTGGCATAAGAAGGACTCAATATTTATACTTGATAAGAATGGAAATGAGTAGTTAGTAGACGGCATCTGAATCTTTGGACTACCGATCTCTCAGAGCCTACTGCAGATGCTATTCCAGAAGACAACAAACAGGATGAGTCCTAAAAAGAACTATAGTTAGAAAACCAATTGCACATGTTGTAAGACTTCATGCAGAAAGAATCCTGGCAAAAGCCCTCATTTTATATACACTGACAATTTCTGAGGTCCATTTCAAAATCACACATTTTTCTCTTAAGAATTGCTACTCCTTCCTTCCATCAAAACGAAATTCAATGCTCCTTGGTTTTCTGGTCCCTAGAAAGGATGCTCAGATGACCTGTTCCTCCAATCCCGATACTATATGGATATTTTCTGTGCTAATATGATGGCATTGAACTTGAAAACTGAAGAAGTTGGATTCCCATTTCCCAGTCGAGATCTCTTCATGGAAAATAGTAGGAACTGCTTTCCATTCTCCAGATAAGTGCACATAATCCTCCTGTTTTATCACTCTGTCTCTCTGTCCCTCTCTTTCTCTGTCTCTGTCTCTCTTTCACACACACACATCATTCTTTTTTTTGTTTTTGTTTTTGTTTTTTTTTTGGAGAGGAGACGGTGGGGCAGTTGGGGTTAAGTGACTTGCCCAAGGTCACACAGCTAGTTTTTGTGTTAAGTGTCTGAGGCCAGATTTGAACTCAGGTCCTCCTGACTCCAGGGCCAATGCTCTATTCACTGCACCACCTAGCTGCCCCCACACCCCATTCTTGATGACAGTTCTGACTTCTCATATCCACAATTCCCCTCTCCCCTAAAATGTAGACAGAGTATCTGAACTTTTGAGGGACAGAGGGACATCAGTCATTGAAAGGTCAGGGATAAAGTAAGCTGGAATGGTTCTTATTTTGGAAGCCCAAATCACTTAAAAATTTTTCATCTCCCAAAAACCCTACGACTTTGACTAACATTTATTGAAGCTCTCAGTTGTTAAGGTCACTCTAACCTCAAAGTTGAAATAGGTTGTGTCCTCTCTTGTTATAGCTACTTACTCTTCCCTATCAACCCAGAGTTCTAGTGACTCAGTATACTCAACCCAAACCTTCTCAGGTTTGTAGTGACCCCTGAGGACACAGCAGGCATACCATTGAGAAAAGAGGTGGGTAAGACTGTCAAAGACACCCAGAATGTTGAGAAGATAATTAATTTCATTTTCTTTTCCTCAGTCATGTTCTGTGGACTTTCCGGATACTCAGATTTCTACAAGCCTAGATGGCTACAGGCTATTCTTACCTGGCAGCAACCTAAGGAGGGATGCTTTGGGAAGCCTTGTGAGTAAAGTTGATGCCTTGGGAGTAGGGAAGTTGGGGAGTTAGAGAAGATGAAAATGCAATTTGCTATGTCTCATAAGAAGACACTACATCAACAACTCACTGGAGAATTTGCAAAGATGAAAAACTATTTCCCAAAATATTTGATAATATTTGATGGAGGGAACTCTTACTAAATGCTAGGAATGTACTGCCACTACTCTTCATATTCATGAAGGGGCAGAGAAGACAATATAAAAAGAGGAGTGGTGCAGAAAATTTGCAGGAAAGTAAGGAACTGAGTTTAAAGTCTTACAATGGGGTTTCTAAGTTGAAACCATTTGCCTTCAGGGCCCTAAAAAGGATCTGGGGGCTTGAAGGAGGGGTCTAAGAGAAGTTGGCAGTAAGGAAGAATATGAAGGAAGAGGAGACATTATGAGAGAAGTAGCAGGAACTCTAGAATTGATGGAATAAACATAATGATAACATACTTTTATATAGCAATTAGACTAGACAGTCGGAAGAGAGAAGAAACCACAAACCCAGCACCTTCAGGTTCAAGAAGTCTCCCACAACAGCATGGGGTTCTTGGAAATGAGGGTGGAGGAAAACAGGAGATATTTTTGAAAATTCATGTTAAATTAAAGAATTGCACCTGATGTTCCTCCCTATTTTTTCTGTCCCCAGATGACAACAGAAAATATTTACCCAGAGTTGGTGAAGACCAACAACAGTCACTGAGAAGAGTTAAGAGGAGAGAGAAAGGATTTCCAGGTAAAACCATCAAAAGCTAAGAGGATGTCTTTCCAGGGCCTAGGAGACAAGTGAGAAAAGCCTGGTACTATACTTAGTCACCCCTCCATACACACATTTTGCTATGCAGAGATGCCCTATATTTTAC
>JAQQSU010017753.1:0-10630 GCA_028627135.1 Pseudochirops cupreus | reverse complement strand
GTAGACTAGGGCTAGATGATGAAGGACTTTACTTGCCAGGGTGAGGAATTTGAATTTTCTCCTAGAGACAGTGGGGAGTGTGAAAATTGTAATCTTTATATTGTTTGATGTTACAGTTATAATGCTACAACTCCAATAAGGAGTCACTTAGGCTAAGTGGTCCTAATGTCCTTAAAACTTATAGGCAAAGTCAGATGATGTCGTACTTTGCTGCTGTTCTGCCCTGTCTTAACCTTGTCTCAGGCGGTTAATACTCCAGGCTTCTGACTGGATAAAACTTTGGAGCAGCTGCAGCCATAGGAGGGTCTGAGTTCACTTTGGGGGATTTCTCCTGGGTCTGACTCTTTACTCTCACTCAGAAAACCTGGATACTGCGCCATCAGATACCTCTCTGTAAACACATGCAAAACTCAGAGAAGGAAACATTAATTTACAAGTCATAGAGAACAAACAAAACGCTTATTGGAGGCTGCCCCTTGACAGTGGGCCATTCCCCAGAGTCCTGAACAGCCTCAGTCACTTAGTGTCCTGGGGGCTCCCAAGTGTGGAAGCCACGGCTACTGCCAAGGTGAGTTGGGTGGTGGTCATTGTGCTTCCTGTTGTCTGTCACCTATGCAGCAGCAGCCCGCCTTCCTGCAATTCTCTGACCTTCTTGCTCTGCCTTTGTTTCTTTGCAGTACCCAGCAGGTGATGAAGCTGTGCATTTGCTCCCTCTCACCTCTTGTGGGTGGTCTCTCTGCACCTGGAGTGGCCTAATTTAAAGTTTCTTTATTGGGGTAACTAGGTGATGCAGTGGAAAGCGCACCAGCCTTAGGGTCAGTAGGACCTGAGTCCAATCCAGCCTCAGACAGTTGACACACTTATTAGCTTTGTGACCTTGGGCAAGTCACTTAACCTCAATTGCCTTGCCTTCTCCCCTCCCCGCAAAAAGTTATTTTGTTTCATGAGACACTGGGTCCCCCTGATGGGGTGCTGGGATACCTTTGTTTGTAACGTTGTTGTAACTTCAGTCTGTAAAATCACACTTGTGTTGGGGTACCTATGTTTGTAAAAGCCTGTGCAATTAAGTTGTAAAATCACACTTCCCTCAGCCATAAAGCATTAACTCTGCCTCTCCTCTGAGCAAGCACTCTGCCTAGCTTCAATTAATGAACTGCAATTATCCCTGCTTGGTACCATAACAAGCCATACCTGATGAATCCTTCACAAAAACATTTCATAAACAAACCCTTAGTTTAGAGAAATGTATAGCCCCCTTGTTCTAGTGGCCAGCAGCAACCTATGAATCTTTCATTGCACTATCAGTAAGCAAACTCCTCTCCATCCTGGATCTCCAATTAGTCTAGTTTCCCAACATCTATCTTGTCAAAACACGACATTCATGGGTAACAGACTGGACACCTCTCAGTCAGCCCTGACCAAAAATTGATCTAGTGACGTTTTGAGGCAAAAACCACACCTCCTGGTAGGTCCCCCCTCCCCGTGGGCTTTCTCCCAGTGAATTATGGGTAATATGCCTGCACAGTTGATATAAAAAGTGCATGTCCCTTTAAGCACTGACCACTCCTTAATTCCTCCAAAATCCCTCCCTTACTCGCTTAGCATAATTGGTACCTGATTTATGTTATTATTACTATATAAACTGGATCTCTAACTCCTGTACCTTTGCAGGCTTTCTCTGATACCCCTCCCCACCAGCACACTGAAAAGCATATTAAACTTTTACAATCTTGCCAAGATTGCTTGTGCCTAGGAATTCTTTCAGGCTAAAAGAACCCTCAAAGGATTGCTTAGAAATCCATACAAATAACCTCTCTTCCTCATCACCCCCAAATTACAGTTCAAATACAGCACCAGACCTTGATACCTCTGTTGTAAAACCTCTCCCTTGCATTGGTTCCTTTATTCTGCCCCCTTTTGATAATTGTCCCTGAAACTCCCTCCCTCCCCAATTCTGTAGTCAGGAATACATCCTGCCCTTCCAATTCCTGAACTGCATTCCATTCCAAATGGTGTCAAGATATGATATGGACTGTTTTCCATTTTCCATTAGGAATCCAGTAGTATGTTCCCCACCCTCCCCAGTACTTCCTTGCCTTGAGAAGCTCAGGTTTTTTAAAAATTAATTTTAAATAGTATTTTATTTTTCCAATTACCTGTAAAGCAAAATTTAAACATTCATTTTTAAAATAAAATTTTGAGTTCCAAATTTTTTCTCTTTCTCGTCTGTCCCCTCTCTAAGATTCACTCTCTAAGACAGTATGCTGTCTTATGTAGGTTATGTGTATGCAATCATGTAAAACATATTTCCATATCAGTCATGCTGTGAAAGAAGAAGCAGAACAAAAGAAAAGACACATGAAAAATACCAGAATGTGAAAAATAGTATGCTTTGCTTTGCATTAAGAGTCCATGAATTCTTTCACTGTATATTGATGAAATGTATATTGTGAGTCTTTTGGAATTGTCTTGGGTCTTTGTATTGCTGAGAAGAACTAAGTCATCCCTGATCATTGAACAATGTTTGTGTAACTGTGTAAAATGTTTTCCTGATTCTGCTCTCTTCATTCACATCAATTCATGTAAGTCTTTCCAGGTTTTTCTGAATTCACTCTGCTCATTCATTTCTTGTAGCACAATACTATTCCATTACATTCATATACCAGAACTTGTTCAGCCTTTCCCACCAATTGATGGGTATCCCTTCATTTCCAATTCTTTGCGACCATAGGAAAAGGCTGCTATAATTATTTTTGTACATTTATGTCCTCCCTCCCACCACTTTCCCCCAGATTTCGATCTCTTTGACACAGTAGTAGTAGTAGAAGTAGTAGTGGTAGTAGTAGTAGTAGTAGTAGTAGTAGTAGTAGTACTAGTACTAGTACTAGTACTAGTAGTACTAGTAGTAGTAGTAGCAGTGGTGGTGGTAGTGGTATGGCTGAATCAGTTTTATATCCCTTTGGGCATAATTCCCAATTGTTCTTTGGAATACACAGATCAGTTCACATTCTCTATACATTGGAGCAATGAGGTCTTTATCAGAGACTCTGGTTGTAAAAACTGTTTCCCAGCTTTCTACTTTCCTTCTAATCCTGGTTGCATTGGTTTCGTTTGTGCAAATCCTTTTAAATTTGATCTAGTCAGAATTGTCTATTTTCCATCTCTTAATGCTCTCTATCTCTTGTTTGGTCATAAATTCTTCTGTTCTCCATAGATCTCACAGGTGAACTATTCTTTTCCTTGCTCTCCTAATTTGTTTATAGTATAACCATTTATGTCTAAATCATGTACCCATTTTGGCCTTATCTTACCTTGGTATATGGTATAAGATGTATATCTACACTTAGTTTTGACTGTACTCTTTTCCAGTTTTCCCAGCAGCTTTTGTCGAAGAGTGAGTTCATATCCCAGAAGCTAGGGTGTTTGTGTTTATCAAAGAGCAGATTATGGTGGTCATTTACTGCTATGTCTTGTGTACCTAGGGTACCCCACTGCTCCACTACTCCGTTTCTCAGTCAGGACCAGACAGTTTCGGTGACTGACACTTCATAATGGAGTTTGAGGTCTGGGACGGCCAGGCTGCCTTCCATTGCATTTTTTATTTCTGATTTCCTTGAAGTTCTTGTCCTTCTGTTCTTCCAGATGAATTTTGTTGTGATTTTTTCTAGCTTTATAAAATTATTTTTTGGTAGTTTCATTAATATAGCACTGAATAAGCAGATTAATTTAGGTAGAAACATATTTTTTTTATTTTATTGTCTCAGCCTAATTAAAAAGAATTGATACGTATCCAATTGTTTAGGTATGACTTTATTTGTGATTTGTAATTGTGTTCACTATGATTCCTGGGATTTTCTTCCCAGGCAGACTCTCAAGTATTTTATATTGTCTGTAGTTATTTTAAATGGAATTTCTCTTTCTATCCCTTGCTGCTAGACTTAGCCGGTAATATGTAGAAATGCTGAAGTTTTATTTGGGTATATTTCATATCCTGTAACTTTGCTAAGTTTTTTAGTTGATTCTATAAATATATCATTATATCATTTGCAAAAAGTGATACTGGGGTGGCTAGGTGGTGCAGTGAATAGAGCCCTGGCCCTGGAGTCAGGAGGACCTGAGTTCAAATCTGGCCTAAGACACTTGACACACTTACTAGCCATGTGACTTTGGGCAAGTCACTTAACCCCAATTGCCCTCCAAAAAGCAAAAAAAAAAAAGTTTTGTTTCCTCATTGCCTGTTCTAATTCCTTCCATTTCTTTTTCTTCTCTTATTAGTAAAGCTAACATTTCTAGTCCAATATTGAATAATAGTGGTGATAATAGACATCCTTGATTCACCCCTGATCTTACTGGGAAGGCTTCTAACTTATTCCCATTACATATAATGCTTCCTGATGACCTCTAACCTGGGAATGACTGGAGCCTAACGGGGTATTCCAGAACACTCGGTTGGGAGAAGCAGAAGACTCTGAAGTAGGCAAAAAATAAAACACCCATAGGCAAATTTATAGAGGCATGCAGAAAACAGGGGTGTACATAGGACATCTTTATAGAACTGAATCAAGGGTGGAGCCCTATAATTTTCCTCCTAAAGAAAGATGAGGTGAACCAAGAGTGACTTTGGGAGACTGGAGCAAGAACAAAGGGAAGAGGACTCAACAGACTTGGGTGAGGGGGATGTTGGACTCTGGAGAAATCTCTCTTAGCACCTAGTTCACTCCCACTGGTACTAGAGAGTGTAATGACCAAGTTCCATGTCCAATTCCACTTCTGACACCAATTAACATTAACCACATTGGAACCAGCCTCTAACCTGTGGGCTGTGGTAGTAACACAAAGCAGACCAGAGGTAGGAGAGTCATGACACAAATAGAAGTTTAATTCCAAAGTGAAGAAACTCTTAGAAGCAGAAATCCTCCTGAGGCGGGGGGCTTCCCATGCTGGGGCAAAGGCAGTGCTAATATACATAGAAGGCACAAGTTGGTGGGGTGCGTAGGGATTGATCACAACATCATCGTTCTTGGGTCTTGAGTAGCAGTTCCCACTGCAGGCTCATGCATGGACGATGCAGGTGTTCCTGGGTCCCGTGGGAACAGTCTCAAGGTAGATTGTCTCACAGCAGGGTACAGAGCCAGTTAGTGTGGTGAGAACAGGAATGCAGTACCTGGTTTGGTTCACTTATCAGTTATAAGAAACAGGAATTGTGAGCATGTCAGTGGTTGTTATCGTTGTTTCTGTTGTTGTTGTGTTTGTCCTACATTTTCAAAGAGGGCAGTGGCACCAGGGAAATGATGACATGACTTGCAGTTGACTTAGATTTGAGTGAGGGAGGGATGTGCAAAGTGACCATCCTCACTTTCTACTACAAAAGCCTTCTGGATCCAGTGACCTGATACTCATCAGGATGACTGGAGATGACCCAGCATGCAAGGGGAGGATGGCTTTAATCTGCAGCACATTGGTTCTCTGGAACAGGCATCATCAGAGTGGAAAGGAATAGGAGATAGGGAAGGTTTGGGGAGAGGCCATGTGTTTTTAGCTGATTCTTAAAGGCTGAGTATAAAGGGAGTGATGGTCAAGAAAAGGTAAAATGCTTTTTAGGGAAAATATGCCCAGAAGGGAGTTGCTAATTAGTTCCTAATAGTACACAATGAGTTTTTAATTCTTGCCTTCTCCTGGCTGTTCCCATAGCCTGAACACAAGAAATTAGGAAGCTCTATCTGCTACTGTAAAATATCAGGATCCATTCTCCTGAAGGGCATTGCTCTTTATTTAGCAAGCAGTGTGATGGACCAGAAAGAATGTTAAACTTGTAGACAGGAGACTCGGGTTCAGCTGATGTCTGCATCCCTTATTAACCATGTGACCTCTGTTACTTAACCTCACTTTGTATCATCAGCTCATGTGGAGGAAACTAGATACAAACTGATTCTAATTGTGAGAGACCTTCTTCATCCATCTGTGTATGGCAGCTGATAGAAGATGTGTTAAAACATCCTTTGCAACTTCCAAAAGTAGACTCTTAAGTTCCTCGGCCTCACGTCGAGCACGTTTATGATTTTTCTCATACTTCTGCCATGAATCTTCCTTCTCTTTCTCCTTCTCATCCTGATAGTTCTTCTTTTTCTTCTCCCACCCTTCCCTTTCCTGCTCAAACCGTTCTTTATTCTTTTCCCACTCTTCCATTTCCTTGTCAAATAATTCTTTTTTCTCTTTCCACTTTTTGTTTTCCTTCTCCAATTCTTCAAATATCTTCTCATATCTCTTTCTGATTTCTTCTGTCTCCTTCTCATACTGCTCCATGTACTGTTGCTGAAGATATTTTGTATCCCTCTGGAGGAGCTCTTCCACAGATTTATATATATCATTGGTGTAGTGGGTGCCCCCATTATTTTGCACCATCTTCTCAATCATGGCCATCAGCTCTGAAACCTGGGCATCTCTTTGGGCTTCTGTAGCATTATTGTTAAATGCACAGCATCGATGCTTACATTTCTCCAACAGCTCTTGGAAAAAGGGGTCATCAATGGTTCTTACATAATCCTCTACACTTTCTTCTCCCAGGTCTTCTTTCCGAGTGAATAGAATGATTAGAAACTTCACTGATTCAGGTCCTAGAAGACGATAAAGCCCTTCAACAGCTGCCTTCTCCTCCTGGGTGAAACGACCTACTTGCAGCACCAGGAGTAGAGCATGTGGCCCTGGAGAGGACAGTGTCATGAAGCGAGCTATCTCATTCAAGTTTTCTTTCTCTTTCCCGTCAGTGTCAAAAATGCCTGGAGTATCAACAACAGCAATGTCCCTCCCATTCCATGTGCCCCTGGCTTTCCTGCAGACCTTGGTGACTGACCCTCCTAAACTCTTGGACACATACTCTCTCCTACCCAGGAGGGTGTTTCCTGTTGCACTTTTCCCAGCCCCTGTTTTCCCCACAAGGACAATTCTGAGTTCTCGTTCCCTTGAGTTTCCTCCACAGTTGTCCGGATCTGTAGGAAACAAGCAAGAAAGAAGCATGAATAATTGGGTTTTGTAGATGACTGTAATAAAGCCCTGCTCAGAAATTCCAACATGACAAGGAGGTGACCCTTAGGTTCTTGAAGGCTATACCAATAGAGCAGAAGCAGAGAATAGTCCTAATGTTCTGGACAAATTTTGAGCATGGCTCTGTACTGTCCTAGAGAAATTCACACATCTTTGTCAGCAGAAGGGAAGCTATCCCCACCAGGTGACTGTTTCTTGAGGAAGTTAGCAGGTAGCATTTCTTAAATTTATATAACTGCAAATGCAACCCTTCCTCTGGGGCAAATAATGAATGAATCATTATTGCTTATTGAAAAACACATATATGTACACATTTATACAAAGGTGCATTTTACCCAGCTATATCAATAATTGGGGCCTTTTCCCATGTTACAATCTTTGTGTGATGTGGAAGTATATTTGATGTGGTCTGGGATGCTTTTGTGTGTAACCTCAGTTTGTAAAATCTCACTGGTGTTCGGGTACCTATGTATGTAACATCAGTTTGTAACAAGCCTGTGTAATTAAGTTGTAAAAGTCACACTTTCCCCCAGCCATAAAGGCATTAATTCTGCCTCTCCCCTGCCCCCAGCCTAAAAGTCTTTTCCCTGAGCTAGCAGTCTGCCTAGATGCAGTAGTTATGAATACATCACCCAAGCATTTCATAAACAAACCCTTAGTTTAGAGACCTCCTTTGTTCTAAGTGGCCAGCTGCACCCAAAAACCTTGAAAAACATTTTCAGAAGAGATAACTCCCTCCCAATTTGGTACCTCCTGAATCTCTAATTACTCTAGTTTCCAAACTCGGACAATCAAGCTTATCCTCCCAAGAGCCATATTCGATCTATCTCATCTATCCTTGATCAAAAGTAACCTAGTGATGTCACAAGGCAAAAACCACACCTCCTGGTAGCCCCCCCTCAGGCTTTCTCACAGTGAATTATGGGCAATATGCCTGGGCAGTTGATATAAAAAGTGCATGTCCCTTTAAGCACTGATCACTCCTAAACTCCTCCCAAACTCTTCCCTAACTCCACCCTTACCCACCTAGTTAGTATAATTAACCTTTGACTGACAGTTTTATGGCTTTAAAAGCTGCATCTCTATCCCCTGAACTTTGTAGGCTATCCTTAACCTTCTCCTGCCTGCTGCAAAGTGTAACATTAAACTTTATAACTCTGCCTTAGATCCCTATTAGCTTGCAGGTCCCCTTACCACCCCCTTCTCCTGCCCGCTCAGCGTAACTATAAACTTTTGTAACTCTGCCAAAAGATAGCTTGAGTCCAGTAATCGTTTCAGACAAAGAACCCTGAAAGGATTTCCTAGAAATCCACTCCTCTCTATACCTCTTGATATTTTTCTATTCCCTAAAGAATTTGAAAGACTATTTCATAGTAAGAATCCCAAAAGAGAAACGCTATAATCACCTAACCTCTGAGGGTAGATAGAAGTACAAATTTTCTCACTTAATCTTGCTTTTTCTTTTTCTTTTTTTTTTGCACATGGCTAATATTAATATATAATTTTCATGACTTCAAATGTATAATGGGTGTCATATTGCTTGTCTTTTCAATGGATTGGGAAAGGGATGGATGGGGGGAGGGTATTTGGAACTAAAAATATAAAATGAATTTAAAAGGTACAAATACAATTAGAAATTGATTAACAAAATGAATAAAATATAAAAAGGAAGTTTATTTCTCATTCCCTCTAGACTCTGAATTAGCAATAAATGTATAGAATTCCCCCAAAAAAGTACAAACAAATGTGAACATCTCTATAATTCTCTGATTCCTCACTTAAGGGAAAAGCCCAAGGCCCTTCATCTACCACTTGTCAGATAATTGTCAAGTTTCCTTTAAGGATTTTCTGTTACTTTTTGCCCCTAAAACCAGTCAAGAAGGTCACTCCATCTTGTCTAATTAACTTCATTGATGAGCGCCCATCTTGGCTTAGATGGCCCATCCAATTGATCAAGCACCAAACTTAAAGGAAAAACAAAGACAAAAATTAGTCTCTGTCCTCAGGGAGAATCCTACCAGATGCAAATAGAGAATAAACCAGTTAAGAATGGAAAACTGTTCACAACCTAGAAGTTTTTGGTGGCAGCCCAACATAGGTTGATGAGGCATCAAAGTGACAGGGCAGCTAAAACCTTCATGGAATATTAGGTTACTTAAATAGAAACATAGTAGCCTAGGTTTCTTATCCAAGATGTCAATTCTGTGCCATAGAAGGTCTCTAGAGATATGAGGTATTAAGTAAGAGCTGGTGCTTAAACACTGTCTAGAAGCTTGAGGGATAATGTGAGATAGTTTAGTGTAAACAGGTGGCAAACTGGCCTTGGAGTCAGGAGTGTCTGAGTTCATGTCCCCTGTGGGTTTGGGTAAAACCCCTTAAACCTCAGTGCCCTTCCAACAGTTCCCTAAAGAGTAGGTCTCTTGATTAAGGCCAAGATGGTGGCGTAGGAGCAGCAACATATCACAGCTCTCACATAGCCACCTCAAAATACCCATAAAATATGACTCTAAACAAATTCTAGAACTCCAAAACACACACAAATATACTTTCTGCTAAAGTCACCTCAGCTATGAGGAACCATCTCAGCTCTGCGAGCTGAAACCAGCCAGCCTGAAACCCGGATTTGCCCCAGAGGCGGCTGGATGAGAGGAGCCAAGCCCTGGCTGGAGCTTTGGGAGAGCGGATCTGTGGCAGCTGTGGCAGTACCCAGAATTGGGTTAGTGGAGCTCGGCTAAATCGGGGGAGAAAAGTGGTTCTGGCCAAACCGCCTCCAGGGCAAGGAGGCCACAGAAGCTGAGGTCTTGTACCCATCTCCACACTGCCACTTCAGAGCTCCCAGCCTGCAGACTGCAGGGGGATCAAGCGATCGTTCAGAGGCCAAGTGCTCTCATGTTGAGCAGCCTGGATCCAGACTGCGATCTTGGGCAGGGGTCCTAGGGTTTTTTTTCAGTGACTTGGAGTTGGGGAGGGACCCAGCAGCCTCCTAAAAGCTCCAGCAGCTGGGAAAACCAGCGATTTGGGACAGAGCTTTCCCCTCTGTAAGCACAGTTCCACAGAGCTAAAAAAAAAAAAATTCACTGACTGGCCAGCCATAAATAAGCCTAGGAAGCAAAGTAAGAACAGTAACCAAACTCTAGATTCCTTCTTTGGGGAGAAGAAGGATCAAAGCAGGGAACGAGAGGAAGGCAACGCAGTCAGAACTCCTGCACCAAAAGCTTCCAAGAAACATGAAGATTGCCTAAAAGCTAGAGATCAGCTTAAAAAAAGATTTTGAAAACTAAATGAGAGAAGTGGAAGAAAAATTGGGAAGAGAAATAAGAATGACGCAAGAAAATCATGAAAAGAGAGTCAACAACCTGACTGAATAAATTAACACCTTAAAAAATAGATTAACTCAAATGACAAAAGAGGCCCAAAAAGCCAATGAGGAGAAGAATGCCTTAAAAAGTCAAGTTTGCCAGATGGAAAAAGAATCTCAAAAGCATTCTGAAGAGAATAATTCCTTCAGAATTAGAGTGGAGCAAATGGAAGCAAATGACTTTATGAGAAATCAAGATACTGTCAGACAGATCCAAACAAATGAAAAAAA
>JAQQSU010017752.1:0-10630 GCA_028627135.1 Pseudochirops cupreus | reverse complement strand
GTGGGTGCTCTGGCTGCGCTGTCCTCCTCCCTCTCTCTCCCATGATCTTTCTTTTCCCCAAAGAAGGAATCAAGGGTTTGGGAGCTGTTCTTACTTTGCTTCTTCTGCTTATTCTTACTCATGGTTGTTCAGTCCGTGATTTTTTTTTAAATCTCTGTGGGGCTCTGCTTCCAGAAGGGAAAGCTCTGTCCCAAATCGCTGGGGTCCTCCCGGCTGCCGAAGCTCTCCAGAAGATGCTGGGAGTCTTCCTAAATACTTCCGGCTGACTGGATAATGAAGACTCCAGGACTGAGGCCCAAGACGGCGATCCGGATCCAGGCTGCTCAGCACGAGAGCACTGGCCTCAGAACAATCGCTTAGTCCCCCTGCTGTCTGCAGGCCGTGAGCGGGAAGCTGCAACACGGAGGCGGGTGCAAAAGCTCTGCCTTTTGCTTTTCCGCTCTGGAGGCCTTTCGGCCGGACGCTTTTCTCCCCGCAATCCCCACTGACCTAGTTCTGAAAGCTGCTCGCAGCTGCTGCTAATCCGCTCCTCTGCTCCTCTTGTCCAGCTGCCCCCGGGGCACAGCCGCGGCTTCAGGCCAGGCTGGTTTTGGTTCGCAGTGCTGATATGGTTCCTCATAGCCGAGCTGACTTTAGTGGGAAGTATCTTTGTGTGCGTTTTGGAGTTCTAGGATTGGTTTAGAGTCCTATTTTATGGGTATTTTGGGGTGGCTATGTGAGAGCTGCGATATGTTGCTGCTGCTATGCCGCCATCTTGGCTCCGCCCCCTAAAATAATTTTTAAAAAGTCTGCTAGTGGCTAAGTGACAATTCTTGAATCAAGCCAAACCATCTCACAATGGGGCACCTTCCAACCTTGGCAGACTTCTTAAACTTTATTCTTTTTCACATACTCAGCAATTCAGGGACACTGACCTTCTTGTTTCTTGCTCAGTTTACTTCACATTCCCAATCCCAGCTATTTTACTGGCTGTCTCGCATCTCTGGAATACTCTCCCTCCTCAGCTTTGCCTCCTGGCTCCCTTCAAGTCTCAAATCAATACCCACCTCCAAAAGGCCTTTCTAGTGCCCTTTCCTCCCCCACTGCTAGTACCTTCCCTCTGAAATTATATTCCATTCCTCTATCATATGTATCCATGTTTATCCCATTACCTCATGTTCTGTCCTCTAGCAGACTGTGAATTCCTGGAGTGCAGGAGCTGTCTTTGTGCCTTTTTTTGTGTCCACAAAGTGAGGAACAGTGTCTGGTGAATGGTAGCTGCTTCGTAAATGCTTCTTCATTTACTAAAAGTTGTCACCATTCGCCATAACTCATATGGTTGAAAGAGTTAGAAGTGAAATATAAAGGAGGAAGGAGAGAAATGTTGAGTGACTAGAAGTTATTAAAACCTTTCTTTTCAGAAAGCAGGATATTTTAGTTAAATGGGATCATTGACCTCACTGCACACTCCATAGAGAGAAGTAAGTGGCACTGTAGTTAGAGGGCCAGGAATATTTGGAGTTCCAAATTCTCTCCTCCCCTTTCCTTGAGAAGGCAAATAATTTGATATGGAATATGCATGTGCAACCATGAAACGTATTTCCATATTATTTATGTTGCAAAAGAAAATGCAAACCAAAAATAATTTTTAAAATTAAAAAACAAGTATGCTTCAATCTGTATTCAGACTACAAGAATTCTTTCTTTGAAGTGGATAGCATTTTCATCCTAAGTCCTTTGGAACTGATTTGGATCATTGTATTGCTGAGAATAGTTGTCATTCACAGTTGATGATTATATGGTACTGCTGCTACTCTGAACAATGTTTTCCTGGTTCTGCTCACTTCACTTTGCAGCAGTTCATATTAGTCTTCCCAGGTTTTCCTGAAAACATCCTGCTCATTATTTCTCATAGCACAATAGTATTCCCTCATAATCATGTAAGACAACTTGTTCAGCCCTTCTCCAGTTGATGGTCATCCCTTTGATTTCCAATTCTTTGCCACCATCACAAAAAGAGCTGCTATAAGTTTTGTGGTACATATAGGTCCTTTTCTTTTTTATTTGATCTCTTTGGTCTACAGATCTAATAGTGATGTTGTGAAAGGTGTTATGCACAGTTTGATAGCTCTTTGGCCATAGTTCCAATGTGTTCTCCAGAAGGTTTGATTAGTGCACAATTCCACCAAAAGTGCATTAGTGTCCCTATTTTTCCACATCCCCTTCAATATTTGTCATTTTCTCTTCCTATCATATTACCCAATCTGGTCATTGTGAGATGGTTCCTCAGAGGGTTGGTTTTTTTTTTTGCATGTCTCTAATCAATAGTTATCTAGAACACTTTTTTAAAAAAAATGCCATTTTACTTTTTCCCAATTAAATGTAAAGACAATTTTAACATTTATTTAAAAAATATTTGAGTTGCAAATTTTCTCCTCTTCTTCCTCACTTGCTCTTTCCCTGAGATGTTGAGCAATTAGATCAGGTTACATGTGTCCAGTCATGCAAAACATATTTCTGTGTTAGTCATATTGTGAAAGAAGACATGGATCCAAAGAAAATTCGCCAAAAAATAATATAAAATTACAAATAGTAGGCTTCAATCTGTATTCACACTCCATCAGTTCTTTCTCTGGATGTGAATAGAATTTTTCATCCCAAGTCCTTTGGAATTGTCTTTGTAGACCCCTCCCCAAACCATTTTGAACCCCCAAGATCTGAGAAACCTGGATTGGCCAATCGGGAGAAGCATCGTGGCCCACTCTGAGCTTAATCTACCATAATGCTTTGCAGTGCTCTGGCATAATAGATATGCTTTGCTCTCTGAGTGAACTCAAAATGCCCCTTCCTGTATCAACACTAAAAGGCCAGATGAAGCTGTCCAGAGCATTCTTTTGTTTATGACTACCAAGGACAAGGTGCCTTGACTACCTTGAATAGTGGAACTTAACTATTTTATGGACATATACTGTGTTATGTCATGTTAATGGTAAAGGAAACACAGATATCCTGGGATTGTAATTTCAATTGACACTTTGTCAATTATCTTGTCTTGTTGTATTTACAACCTATTGTATCAGCAAGCACCCTAGCATACCCAGGATGGCTGCTGGCACAGGTTCTTAGATCTGCTTTTCTAAAGGAAAGCAACTCAAAATGGGTTAACAATCTTACTTTAATCAATCAAACATATATCATTTACCTAGTTCAGAGGGAAAAAGTCAGCACCCTGAACTTCAGATGATACAAACAGAATACAAACAAATTACAAGCAGAAATTACAAGCACACAAAGAAATAGCTCAGCAGATGGGCTTCCAGCTGTCTGACCATTACATCCATACCTATTCAGTTACCAGAGAGGGAAGTACCAACATCTGGGTTTTTCAAAGCCGGGGGGCTCAGCGGCATCCCAGAGTCTCATCTGGTCAAATCACACAACTCTTCTCAAAGTGAGCCCCAAAGCAAAACCTCACATCAGTGTGTATATAGCCTTCTCCTGTATCAGAGAATGTCACAGCCCTCTTGACCCACTGCCCAATCACAAAGTAATAAGGCGTGGGCCTTCCTAAAGAACAAGCCTCCCCACACAGGCTCCATATGACCACATTCAGCCTATTAGGGGGCAGAGTATACTTTTCTCAGAGCCACTTAAGCCACTTAAGCAAAGGGCCTAGGGGCAGGGAAGATCTTCAGATTCCCATAACACCTATTCACTTAAGAAATTCCTTTTTCATATCATGGTTAGCCATAGTGAGATCATAATTTTGGTTGACATGGGTGTCCTGAGCCCATTCAAGAGAAGCATAAAAAGGTAAACAGGAAAGGAAAAAAAAAACCATATTATTCAGTAAGGTTAAACTGTTTCTATCCCTATATGGGAAAATTATACTTGCAACTTTAAGAAATGTATCTCTGAAGAGTATACATAGACAGAGGGTATGGGTATAAGTTGACTTTGGTAATCTGCTATTAAAAAAATTAAGCAATGAAAAAAGGATTGTACTGGAAGAAGAGGGAAGGGGGAGGCAGAATGAATTATATCACATGAAGAGGTATGAAAGACCTATTACAGTAGAGGGAAAGAAGGGAGGGAGTGAGTATTGTTTGAACCTTTCATCAGATTTGACTGAAAGAGGGAATAATATACACAATAGGAGGGGAAGGGGAAGAAAAAAGTGGAGGGGCTAGAAGGGAGGGCAGATTGAGGGAGGCAGTGGTCAGAAGCAAAACACTGGTGAGGAGGGATAAAGTGAAAGGGGAGAGAGAGAGGGAGAGAGGAATAAACAAGTGAAAACTAGGATGGAGGGAAATGTACAGTTAGTAATCATAACTGTGAATATGAATGGGATAAACTTTCCTACAAAACAGAAGCAGATAGCAGAGTAAATTAGGGGGGAAAAAAAACAGAATCCTATAATATGTTGTTTACAAGAAACACATTTGAAGCAGCGAGACATACAGAGTAGAGATAAAAGGCTGGAGCAGAATCTATTATGCTTCAGCTGAAGTAAAAATAAAATAGTAGGGGTAGCAAACAAAAACAGACCTAATTAAAAGAGACAAGGAAGGAAATTATATCTTGCTAAAAGATACCATAGACAATGAATCAATATCATACTAAACATATATGTACCAAATGGCATCAAAATTTCCAAAGGAGAAGTTAAATAAGTTACAGGAAGAAACTGACAGTAAAACTATACTAGTGAGGGACCTCAACCTTCTCTTCTCAGAACTAGATAAATCTAACTACAAAATAAACAAGAAAGAAGTCAAGGAGCTGAATAGAATTTTAGAAAAGGTAGATACGATAGACCTCTGGAGAAAATTGAATGGAAGTGGAAAGGAATATACCTTTTTCTCAATGGTATATGGCACCCACACAAAAATTGACCATATATCAGGGCATAAAAACCTCACAATCAGATGCAGAAAGGCAGAAATATTAAATGCCTCCTTTTCAGATCATGATGCAATAAAAATAAAGGGCCATGGAAAGAGAGATTAAAAACTAATTGGAAACTAAGTAATCTAATACTGAGAAATGAGTGGGTAAAACAAGAAATCATAGAAATAATCAATTTCATCAAAGAGAATGACAATAAGAGATAACATACCAAAATTTATGGGATGTAGCCAAAGTAGTGCTTAGGGGAAAGTTTATATCTCCAAATGCTTATATCAAAAAAATAGAGAAAGAAGATGAATTAGGCATGCAACTAAAAAAGCTAAAAAAGAACTAATTAAAAACCCCCAATTAAACAACAAATTAAAAATTCCAAAAATCAAAGGAGAGATTAATAAAATTGAAATGAAGAAAACCGTTGAACTAATAAATAAAATTAAGAGCTGGTCTTCTTTTAAAAATAAAATAAACCTTTGATTAACTTGATTTAAAAAAAAATAAGGAAACTAAATGACCAGTATCAAAAATGAAAAGGTAAATTCACCATCAATGAAGAGGAAATTAAAGCAATAATTAGGAGCTATTTTGCCCAATTTTATGCTAGTAAATTTGACAATCTAAATGAAATAAATTAATATTTACAAAAATATAAATTGCCCAGATTAACAGAAGAGGAAATAAAATACTTAACCCCATTTTAGAAAAAGAGATTGAACAAACCATAAATGAGTTCCCTAAGAAAAAATCCCCAGGGCCAGATGCACTTACAAGTGAATTCTACCAAACACTTTAAAGAATAATTAATTCTAATACTATATAAACTATTTGGGAAAATAGGTAAAGAAGGAGTCCTACTAAATTCATTTTATGACACAAATATGGTACTGAAACCTAAACCAGGAAGAGCCAAGTGAAGTGAGCAGAAAGAGCATTTTACACAGTAACAGCAACATTGTGCGATGATCAACTATAATTGACTTAGCTCTTCTTAGCAATACAGTGATCCAAGATAATTCCAAAGGACTTATGATGGAAAATACTATCCACATCCAAAGAAAAATATAATGGTGTCTGAATGCAGATCAAAGCATACTATTTTCACTTTCTTTGTTTTTTTTCTCCATGGTTTTTTCCTTTTGTTCTGTTTCTTCTTTCACAACATGAGTAATGTGGAAATATGTTTTATATGATTGAACACGTATAACCCATATCACATTGCTTGCCATCTTCCAAGGAAGGAGGAAATTTTGGAACTCAAAATCTTATAAAAAATGAATGCTGAAAATTGACTTTACGTGTGGGAAAAGTAAAATACTATTTTTTAAAAAAAATAGTGGAAAGACACAAAGACAGCATAGAGTCAGAGAAAGACAGAGAAACAGAGACACAGAGAGAGAAAATGAAGGGAGGGTCACAAGGACAGATGATACACATAGACAGTGTAGAAAGGGCACATCAAGGAGCAACCCCAGGTCTATACCATAGAATACTGTCCTAAGCTCCAGCCTCTGCTTGAAGACCACCAAGGCAGGGGAACTTAACAATTCCTGACATGGCCCATTCTACTGTGAGACAGCTTTAACTGTTAGAGCTAATTGTTGGACATATTTTCCTGACATCAAGCCTAAATTGACTTTCCAATCCATCCTTCATACCTCTTCCTGAAAAGGAGCTCACAAAGGGTCCTACTCCTATTCCCCAATGAACTGCTGGTTCCATCATTCCCATAGCCCCAATTCCTTTCCAAGATGAGCTCAGAAAATAGGGCAGTGTCAGAAGTCCTGCCTCTGATGCTTAAGACTTGACTGCCCCCAGACAAATGACTTAACTTCCCTGCACCTCAGTTTCTACATCTGCAAAATTAAGGGGTCAGACTGGATGATCTCTAAAATTCTTTTCTAGGTCTACAACACTGGGATGGAATGGGATGGGGAGAAGGTCTGGAATACAAAGTTTCCATTCTCAGGGAATTCTGAATGAGTAAATGTGTGTGTGTGTGTGTGTGTGTGTGTGTGTGTGTGTGTGTGTGTGTGTGTATGCATGCACTCATGCACAGGCAAACTTGCACTGTGAGAGAGGCAGCATTATAAGTGTAAATCACAAGGAGAACTGATTCACAGGGTCGGGACACTGAAAGGTAGCCTCCCTCCCTACAAGTCAAAGTGGCATAACCACAGAGCTTAGACTAGTTTTCTGAGACTGTGGTTGGTTCAAATCCTGGCTCTGCCACTTAGACAATGTGTGGCCTTAGACAATACACTTCCTCTCCCTGAATCTCTGTTTCTCCATCAGTAAAATGAAGTCATTGCCCTACGGTTCATTCAAATGACATTTGTGAAACTCCTACTTACCTACAATGCCCTATGCTCAGAGTAAAGGAAGGTGACAGGAAGATGGAATAATGGAACTATGAAGAGACAGGAGGTGAGACTGCCTAAAGGTCTGAAATCTCCCCCTGCCTCCTTCTCCTCCATGTCCTACCATCATTTCTCCATAGAAGGCCCAGTCAACCTGCTGAAGGCCTTCCTCACATCCTCTTAGCATCCTGTACCTCTTCAGGGGAGTTCAATGGTTAGAACTATGACAAGTACAAAAGAAAGGTCTAAACAAACTCCTTCAAGGAAGGGAAGGCTGACTACTAGCTGGGGTGGGCAGGGCTTCATGGAGGAGGTGGCACTGGAGGTGGGTCTTCAAGGCCTGGAAGACTTTCAGCAAGTGGAGTTGGTGCTAAAGTCCATTCTGAGGCTCACAGGACCAGAGAACTGGAGATTTAGGAGACCTTAGAGGAGGGTCATCTAATCCAATGCTCTCATTTTGTGGTATACCTCAAGTTGTGGTATATGAATGTAATGGAATACTCTTGTTCCATAAGAAATGATGAATAGGTGGACTTCAGAAAAACGTGGAAAGACTTGAATGAACTGATGCTGAGTGAAGTGAACAGAACCAGGAGAGCACGGTACTCAGAAAAAGCACCACTATACAATGATCAACTATGATAGATTTACCTCTTCTCAGTGATAAGATGATTCAAGACAATTTGAAAAGACTCGTGATGGAAAATGCTGACCACATCCAGAGAAAGAGCTATGGAGTCTGAATGTAGTTTGCTTTTTTGGGGTTGTTTTTTGTTTATTCTTTCTCATGATTTTTCCCATTTGTTCCAATTCTTCTCTCAAAACATGACTAATGTGGAAATATGGTTTAACATGATGTAAATGTATAGCCCATATCAGATTGTAAGCTGTCGGGGGAGGGAGGGAGGAAAAGGAGAGAAGGAGAAAAATTTGGAACTCAAAATCTTACAAAAATGAATGTTGAAAGCTGGAAAAAAAACACAAAATACTATTAAGGTAAAAAATTTAAAAATAAAAACAGTGAAGAGTGCAAAAATTTTGTAAAGTAATTGTTTAGTATGAATTCTTATTGGGACTGCAGGAATTCATTACTCAATTCACTTCCTAAATCTATGATTTCCTTTGCTGCCATATCCCCTCCTTTAACCAGAGTGAGCTATCAGTTGGGTTAAAATCCAATGAAAGGAGGGTTTTTAAAAGACTTAGAGTGTAATACTTTAAGAGTTGAACGCGAGATGGCCGACTGAAAGTGTAATATCTCAGCTGACCACAAGGCGGTGCTCTCCTTTAACTAATAAGCTGCAATATCCAGTTTGGCCACAAGATGTGAGCCTAAAACCATACTATGTTTCTCAAAAGTGAGTAATTGGTCTAAAAGTATTTATTAAACACCTATCATATGCCAAGTCCCATTCTAGGAATTGGACTTGCAAAGACAAAAAGAAAGTACACCTTGTTTTCAGAACCATATACCCTATTGATGGAGGAAACAGGTAAATACAAGTATTTACAGAATAGAGAGATGCAAGATAATTCAGGTGAACACACTAAGACAGGTGGGGTAGAGGGGGAGGAGGGAGAGAAACAACTAAAACTTTATGTAGCGGTAGAAGGTAAGTCTGTAGGTGAGCTGAGGGGGAGGGAAGGAGGAGGAAGAGAGAGACAGAAACAGAGATAGACACAGATAGAAAGAGACAAAGAACATTTAAGTGCTGACTGTGTCTGATCTTGTCCTAAGTGAAGACTGATATTCAAGCAAACAATTGTCCCTGCCCTCGGCAATCTTATGTTCTAGTGGGAGAAGAGCGATTTGAAAGGGAGGAGGACATGGTTTCAATCCAATGTCTGAGAAGTGACGGGGAGGCCTGGTTCCAGGAAAGGGAAGGCACAGGTTGGCCTATTAGATGACTACAAGGTTACAACCCTGGATGCCTGGGAGGATGGTGGTGTCCTTGACAGCAGCAGATTAGTTCATTAGAGGGGTGAGCTTTGGGAAAAAAGATACTGAGTTCGGTCTTAAACATATTGGGTTTGAGTTGCCAATATAGTTCAAAATGTCAGCTAGCTATTTCTCCCTTTATTTGCTACTTCCTTTCATTTTATAAGGAAGTGGAGATGTAGATACTCATAGGCATCATGACCCTGTGGACCAAAGCATGTGATCTACCGACTCTAAGTCATGTGAAAGTCAGCCCCAACTCCAGAGAGAATGGTCACCCTTATGGGAGGCTGATCCTATCCAGGCTCACTACTAGTTTTCAGAGAAATATTATAAAACACCTAGAGAGAAGAGAGTATCAAGGGGAAGAACATGATTTACAGTGACGAAGAATATAGAGATGTCAAAAAGAAAGATTGAGAAAAGGCCATTAGAGTTGGTAATTAAGAGATCATTGGTGAATTTAGAGAGAACATTTTCATTTGAATAATGGGATCAGTTTAAGAAATACGTGAAAGGAAAGGAAATAGATGGATGACTTGTAGGCAGCTCTCTCGAGTAATTCATACACAAAAGGAAGGAGAAGCACAGAATTATAACTGGCATGGGTAGGTAGATCAATTAAAGAATTTTTGAGGATAGAGGAGATACAGTCCTATTAATAGGTGTTAGGGAAACAGGCAGGAGACAGAGAGAGATTGAAGGTAGGAATGATAGAGGGGACAAGCTTCTGGAGAAGATGGGATGGAATGGTATCACTTGTACATGTAGAGGGATTTGATTTGGCAAGGAGAAGATCCACCTCTTCATTTGAAACAGGGATGAGGGAAGAGATAGTGGAAGAAGACGTCTCAGTGATATGAAATGAGGAGGAGGGAAAAAGAGTATACTCATGATGAATGGTTTCAATTTTTCAATTAAAAAAAACAGACAAGATCCTTAGCTTAGAAAATAGGGGCACCATGAAAGGCTGGAAATGTCATGGAAAGGTTGGTGCTGTTGTGAGTAGGCTTTTTAATTGATTAGGGAGGGCTAATCAGGTTAAGACTGTACAACAAATTTGTAGTGGACTCAGCATGATTTTGTGATTTCCTGCAGATTTGTTCAGTAGCAAAATAGTAGGCACAAAGGCATAATATGGTGGAAGTAATCCAAAATCAGGGAATGGCAAGGCATGATCAGTGATAGGGTAAGGAGGCAAAGGACTGAACCTGAGAGAAGAGAATAATATAGGGTTGAACTTGTTTAGCAAGTGATCAACATGTGGAAGGGAGCTATGTGTAGCCCAGGCTGGGATGATGGCCTGGGAAAGAGCTCTTTTTTTTTAAAATTTATTTTATTAAATTTTTTTTGAGTTACATATTTTCTCCCCATCTTTCCCCTGCCCACCACCCCAAAACAGCCATCCCAGTGTTTCCCTCCTCCCCCAGTCTATTCTCTCCTATGT
>JAQQSU010017751.1:0-10630 GCA_028627135.1 Pseudochirops cupreus | reverse complement strand
CAAGTTATAAGCAGAAGTTACAAGCAGACAAAGAAACAGATCAGCAGATGGGCTTCCAAACTGTCTGACCGTTACATCCATACCTATTTAGTTACCAGAGAGGGAAGCACCAACATCTGGGTTTTTCAAAGCCAGGGGCTCAACAGCTTCCCAGAGTCTCATCTGGCCAAATCATACAACTCTTCTCAAAGTGAGCCCCAAACCAAAACCTTACATCAGGTTGTATATGTAGCCTTCTCCTGGTTCAGAGAATGTCACAGCCCTCTTGACCCACTGCCCAATCACAAAGTAATAAGGCATTCCTGAAGAACAAGCCTCCCACCACAGGCTCCATGTGACCACATTCAGCCCATTGGGGGCAGAGTATACTTTCAAATCAGGGAAGATTCTCAGAGCCACTTAAACCACTTAAGCAAAGGGCCTAGGGGCAGGGAAGAGCTTCAGATTCCTATAACATTCAGCACCTTTCTTTTGAACAATACAAATTTCACAAACCAACACATGATATGACTGTACTGTTAGTATATATGCTTCATGAAAATACATGACAAAAAGTCAAATATGAATTGATTAGTGCTTTTAAATAAATATATAGTTATCAATTAAAACTGCAAATAAATATGTTTGAAAAATAGAAATATATGTATATGAGACACATTATTCAGCCATCAGAACAAGTGGTTGTTATAGAAAGTCATTGGCTGGGGGTGGAGTCAAGATGGCAGTATAGAAGCAGGAAAACTCTGTCACTCCCCCCACAACCACCTCAAATACCTGTAAGATATGATGAAACAAGTTTTAGAGCTCCAGAACCCACAAAGTGACAGAGAACCAAATCTCCCACTTAAGGCAGCATGGCCAGTGGACAGGGAAGCAGCGTGCTGAGAGCAGAGCAAAGCCAACTGTGAACCCACGGTTTTAGCCCTGGGGTGGCCAGTTCAACCACAGCTGGCATATTTGGGAGAGTGGATCACCAGCAGCTGTGGTGGTTTCCAGAATTATCAACCCATAAATGCCAAAGATAAAGTAAAAAGTCAGTGGAACTCGGCTGAAGTTGGGGGTTGGGAGAAGGGAGGAGCAGGTCTGGTTATCTGGCCACAGAGCCAGAAGTGACAGAAGCAGCAGCCTGCAGCCACCTCCATGTGGCTGCTTCAGAGCTCCCACACTGTAGATTGCAGGGGGGCCAAGCGACCATTCAGAGCCTAAGTGCTCTTGCCTTAACCTGCCTGGATAGGAATCATGGTCTTGGGTGGTGATCCTGAGGTGCATGACCAGTGAGTCAAAGCTGGTAGGGGCCGTAGAGACAGCGGCCTCCTAATAGCTCCAGCAGCTGAGAAAACCCCAGCAACATGGGACAAAGGTCTCCCCTTGGGAAACAGAGTACTACTGTGGCAAAGAAGTCAAAAGTCAAGTTAATTGACTGGCAACATGAGCAGGCAAAGGAAGCAAAGCAAGCACAGCAATCCAACTTTAAATTTCTTTTTTGGGGATGAAAAGGATCAAAGCATGGAACAGGAGGAAGACAACACAGTCAGAACTCCTGCACCAAGAGCTTCCAAGAAAAATATAAACTGGTTACATAGGCAATAAATAGAGGAGCTTAAGAAGGATTTTGAAAACCAAATAAGAGAAGTAGAGGAAAAATTGGGAAAGGAAATGAGAATGATGCAAGAAAATCATGAAAAGAGAGTCAACAACCTGACTGAAGAAAATAAAACCTCAAAAAATAGACTAACTCAAATGGCAAAAAAGGCCCAAAAAGCCAATGAGGAGAAGAATGCCTTAAAAAGCTGAATTTCCCAGATGAGAAAAAAGAATCTCAAAAGCTTGCTGAAGAGAATAATTCCTACAGAATTAGATCAGAGCAAATGGAAGGAAATGACTTTACAAGAAATCAAGATGCTGTTAAACAGATTCAAACAAATGAAAAAATAAAAAGCAATGTAAAATATCTCATTGAAAAAAAACACTGACCTGGAAAATAGATCCAGGAGAGACAATTTTAAAATTATTGGACTACCTGAAAGCAATGATCAAAAAAAGAACCTAGAAAGCATCGTTCAAGAAATTCTCAAGGAAAATTGCCCTTATATTTTAGAACCAGAGGGCAAAATAGTAATTGAAAGAATTCACCAATAACCTTTTGAAAAAGATTCCAAACAGAAAACTTCTAGGAATGTTATAGCCAGGTTCTGGAGTTCCCAGATGAAGGAGAAAATATTACAAGCTGCCAAGAAGAAACAATTTGAATACTGTGGAAACACAGTCAGGATAACACAGGATCTAGCAGCTTCTACATTAAGGGATTGAAGGGGCTGGAATATGATATTCTGGAGATCAAAAGAGCTGGGATTAAAACCAAGAATCACCTACCTAGCAAAATTGAGTACAATGTTTCAGGAGAAAATATGTTGATTCAATGAGGTGAAGGACTTTCATGCATTCTTGATGAAAAATACAGAGCTGAATAAAAAGTTTGACATTCAAATATAAGAAGCATGACAAGGCAAACAGGGAAGAGAAATCATAAGGAACTTATCAAAGTTGAATTATTTACATGCCTACATGGAAAAACGGTAATTGTAACTTAATGAAACTTTTCTCTGTATGAGGATAGTTGAAGGGAATATAAATGTGTCTGTGTCTGTGTGTGTGTGTGTGTATGTATATATATATATATATATATGTATATATATATATACATATATATGTATATATATATATATACATATATATACATATATATGTATGTATGTATGTATGTATACATAGATATATCTCTATATAGGAGGGTATATATGCATATGAATACATATAGAAGTGTGTGTATATATGTGTACAGGTATACATAGAGGGCACAGGATCAATTGAATAAGAAAGGATGTTATTTTAAAAGGTGAAATTGAGAGGTGGGAATGGAATATAATGAGAAGAGACAGTGATAGACAGAATGGGGTTAATTATCTCATATAGAAGAGGCAAGGGATAACTGTTACAATGGAGGGGAAGAACAGGAAGGCAAAGGGAATGGGTCAACCTTATTCTCATTGAATTTAGCTTTGGGAGGGAATGACATACACTCTAAATTGGTTTTCTTGGCCTACAGGAGAGTAGGGGGGAAGGGGATGAGAAGTGGGGATGATGGAAGGAAGGGCAGGTTGAGGGGGGGAAGATTGTTAGAAGCACACACTTTTATAAAGGGACAGGGACAAAGTAGAGAATAGAACAAGTAGGGGGCAGGATAGGATGGAGGGAAATATAGTCAGTGTTTCACAATATGTTCATTGTGGAGATGTTTTGCGTAACTACACATATACGGCCTGTATTGAATTGTTTGTCTTTCTAGTGGGGGTGGGTGATGAGGGAGGAAGGGAAAGAATCTACAATTTAAAGTTTTAAAATAAAATGTTTAACATATAATAATAATGATAATAACTATTATTATTATTATTATTATTACTTGCAACTGGAAAATAAGATATAGAGGCATTGAGGTGGGGAGATCCATCTTGCCCTACCGGAAAGTCAGAGAGGTGATGGGGTAGGATATAGGAGAGAGCAGATTGGGAGAGGGAGTATACAGTGGGATCGCTGTTTTGGGTTGGTTGGTAGGGGAAAGATGGGGGCAAAATTTGTAAGTCAAAATACTGTGGAAATGAATGATATAAACTAAAGTATACACTAAAAATAAAAGTTATTTAAAAAAAAAAAAAAGAAAGTCACAGCTAATTCACATGTTTCAGAAATCCTAAGTCTGGTTGACCTGATGAAAATTTTACCCTTAGGCATGAGTCTACATGGAATTTATTTTGGTACTTAGATTTCAAAACAAGAAATGCAAAAAAAAAAAATGTGCATGGTTTCATGTGGATGCATGACTGTGTTAGAATTATTCTTAGCTCTCCAAGTGTCTGTGATCTATATCTTGCGAACTGCTGGTCACAGTCATGGATAGCTTATTGTGTGCCCTGTCACAGGTTAAAATTCAATCTCTGTCATAACCCATGAGCTCCAAGTTTCTGTGCTTGTTGACTAACCCCTACCTACTTCTGCTTAAGGCTCCTTTCATTTATATGAGTAGCTGAGTAATGACCCCTCAGAAAGATAACCCCTTCCCAAGGGGTTAGGTTAAAGTCTTTATCTCCCTCTCTAGGTGAAAACTGATCCATGGGTTCAGTTGTCCCAAATTAGCTTTCAATATCTTCCCCTAATACAAGAGTCTTAAAATATACATTGAAAATTACTTATAATTAGTCCCCAGAAAGATAAGAAAATGATCTTTCTTCATATCCCTTTATCACACATTTCACAATATTTTGAAAAATATTTTACAGTCATTTTTATTGGAACATGAATTACACTGAGATTCTTCATCAGACCCCAGAATAGTTGGTGGGTTTAAAAAAAGAGAGAGAGAGAGCCACTTAAGGAAAGTGTTCCACCATTGGCTGTCAGGGCATAGAGTCAAGTTACCCCTCCCAATCACTCAATTAGCAGCTTCCCATTGTGATGTTATAATGGAACATGAAATTCTCCAGAGGCATTTTATCTGTGCTGAAAAGCCTAACATAAAAATTAATCCAGAAATTAACATATAGCACTTTCAATTTCTAAATAGTCTAAGTAGGATGGTTAAGAGATTCACACACATGTCTTTTTAAAGATAAAAGAAAATACAGTGTTGCTAGAAATAATAGCAGATCTTCTGTGGCTTGGAGATTGAGATACTTAATTTCCCTCATCTGGGATTCCATGCATTTTCTTCACATTTCAACCTTCCTACTAAGGGGGAAAAAAGTATTTTCAGCTATCAACATATGGAAAAAAAATTAATGTAGCCTTATCATACACAAACCCATCTGCTGTTCAGATGAAAGTAGAAGCTGGAACTAATAGTTTCCTAAAGGCATTCTACTGTAACGAAATGTGAAATATTTCCCCCCAGTTTAATTTTTATAGAAAAATTAACATTAACATTTTGATTAAAAAAAATCATCCTCCACAAACAAAATGTGATATGTAAAAATACTTTAAAGTACTGGGCTAGCATGATTAACCATAAGCCTTGGGACTTAGTTTAGCTTTTTTATTTTTCCTTTTTTATTTCAGCACTAATGTATCATCACTTCGCAATCAGTTCTAGGTATTCCAGCAACAGCCTTCCCTCACCTGTCTATATCAAAAGCTGCTTATACTTTATGCTTTGGGCCTAGAAGAAATAACTAGAACACTATGTATTTTCCCCCCTTGGCTTTCATACTGAATCCTTTCTTTGGTTTGTTCTATGATAGAGATTATGAAATAGATGAACATTTAGGGAAACATCAAGCACCCCCTCAAGTCATCTGGAAAAAAATTGGAAACACTGAGAAAACCAAGATACACAACTACTAAAAACATGTTCCTTTTATTCTGGTGGGGTTGATTTATTCTTAGAGACTTTCTATCTCACTTATGCAAGGGAAAAAATAGGACAGTGCCAGACCTGGAGCCAAGAAGACCTGAGTTCCAATCTGGCTGAGACATTTAGTAGGGCAAGTCACTTAACCCTGTATGCCTGAGTATCTTCATCTGCAAAATGATCTGGAGAAGGAAATGACAAACTACTCCAGTATCTGTCAAGAAATCCTCAAAGGGGTGTAAGAGTTGGACATGATGGAAACAACTGAACAATAATATTTAACTTATGAAAGAGCCTGCTTCAAAATTCATTTTTAATTTTTTAAACACTTTTAATGTCTTGATTTCCAAATTCTGTCTCTACCTCTACTTCCCCCTCCCTGGGATGGTAACCAATCAAATATATGCAATATATGTACCATTATGGAAAATATTTCGATAATAGTCATTTTGTATAAAAATACTCAAATAAAAGAAAAAAATGAAAGGTGAAAAATAGCATGCTTAAGTCCTTTTCAGTCAATATCAGTTCTTTCTCTTGAGGCAGATAGTATATTTTATCATTAATCCTTCGGGATTGTCTTAGATTGTTGTATTTCTGCAAATAGCTAAGTCACTCACAGTTCTTCGTTGAACAATATTGCTTTTATTGTGTACAATGATCTTTTGGTTCTGTTCACTTCACTATGTAATGGTTCATGTCAGTTTTTTGAGGTTTTTCTGAAATCATCCTGCTTGTCATTTCTTACAGCACAATAATACTCCATTACAATCACATACCAAAGCTTGTCCAGTCATTCCCCAATTGATTAGCATCCTCTCAATTTCCAATATTTTGTCATAAGGTGTTGTTATAAATATTTTTGCATGTGTAGTACTTTTCCCTTTTTTTGGATGTCTTTGGGATATAGACCTGTGTAAAGCCATGCACAAGCAGCTTTCCAGAGGACTGCTGCTGTGAACAGCTTTCAAGGTCTGATTATATAGTATAGTGAACTCTCTATTTATTCAATAACAAATCAGAACAAAACATTCATAGAATATCAAGGTACAGCACTCACAATGTTATAATTTATCACAAAAAAATCAAAATACAGCATTCACCATGTCACAAATCAACAGCTTATCACTAAAATGGCCACATAGATTTCACCAAAGTGAGCTTCCATGTTTCCTCTTCCATGGTCCCAGCTCCAACTATCACCTGGGTTCAAAGGCAGGCAGCTCCCAGTTCTTTGTCAAGCTGCTTGTCCTGTTCTTTATGCACTTCCCATTCCATATTGAAGTTCATAGTGTCCAGTCCACCACAGCTCCTTCACAATTCCTGTTTCTGGGAAGACAAAGCTTAATAGAGCCACAATAATATTCATACACATTGCTGGCACCATCATCAATTCGCTATTTGCCTGTGAAATCAACTCAGACCCACCAACAAGGTCTGGGAACTCAACACAAATCATCACTATAGAAATCAACACAGACCCACAAAACAAGGCCCAAGAGGTCAGCACAAATCATCAGTAACATCACACCTCCAAAACTCTCCTCTAGGACTTCTGTAAACATACAACCAGAAAATCATTTTTCAGGGCTTCCAGTAGGCTCCCAGGGCTTCTGTACAAAGTACCACAAACAAGCATCAACACAGAAAGAGCAGACAAACAGAGTGCTGGGATAACATAGGTACTCTCCTTGATTCTGCCACCACTAGAGTCCTCTTCTAAATTCTGCTGTCCCTAGCCTGGGGTTCTCATTATATATGGTCATTAGCTTCTCCCCAGGAGTTCACAAGTTCTAGGGTTCACAAATTGTGGGGTTCACATGTTCTGTTTCTTAACAGACTTGATACAAGGCTCAAAAGAAACTTGAACTGAAACGAGGTGTTAATTCAATAGCTGAAACAATGTGTGAACTACTTCAGTGCTTGCCATTACAACCTAGCAGTGGTATTGCTGGATCAAAGGGTATGCACAGCTTTATAGTTCTTTGAGCATAGTTCCAAATTTCTCTCCAGAATGGTTAAATCAGTTCACAATTTCATGAGCAGTACATTAGCGTCCCAGTTTTCACATATCCCCTCCAACATCCAATATTTTACTTTTTTGTCGTATTATCTACTCTAATAGGTGTGAGGTGGTACCTCAAAGTTTTAAATGCATTTCTTTTATCTTAAATATATTTCTTTGTTATATTTTGGAGGGTTTTCAGTTGATTGGCTATTAAATGAGAGTACACAGGCTAGGAAGTGGTTCTGGTACTAGTAATAAGATCTTAAATCAAGTGTGGAAAATGATCACAAGAATATACAGAGATTATTTTCAGGTAAATGTGGACAGAGTCAATTATAATAATTATAGTCAATTATAATCATCTAGATTTGATGCTTTGAAAATCCAGAGGCTCTCTGATTTCTTTGGCATTGGCACACCCTCTAACAATGAAGATGGCAACCAATCCATGTCTTTTTATCCCGTGACTGTTTTCTCCATACTTTTTTTCATAATATTAAATTGATACCATGGAAAGTCAATTTTTGCTGGATTCAGATTGTCTGGATTTAAATCTCAACTCTGATCTTTGCTACTCTAACCATATTGGACAAGCCAATAGACTTCCCTAAGCCTCAGTTTCTCCACTATAAAATGAAGAGGTGGAACTAGATGTTGTCTGAGGCCCCTACTACTCCTAGCTCTTTATTCCTTATGCAGGAACACACAGTTTGTTAGAAGTCTTTTTTCTAATTATGTTAATATCTCAGGAACATCAATAAAAACAGCAATGTTTCTGTTATCTCTGATTCTCTTTAAATGACCAACTCACTTCTTTTATGACCATAAATGTCCTGACACTTCATCTGAGCTTCTTTCTTTTAGGGAAGTTATCCTTGGTGAAAAACTGAAGTGTTCTCCTATTTACATTTGGAACTTTTCTTGGTTCTTTGGGTCCTGGTACTTCTCTCTGAAGTATTTGTGTTCATGATTCTGAGAGTCATAACATCACTAAGAAAATAGTTCTTTCTTTTATTTTTAAGATAGACTTATGATATTAAAGAGGTTGAGATGATTGAAGGCACTGTGCAGTTTCTCAAATGCAATCCAGCTTGATCTATCTGTCTATATTTTTTCTATTACTTTCACTATGTCTCTCTCTGTGTCTCTCTGTCTCTGTCTCTTTCTCCTTCTTCTCCTCTTGATCCTCCTCCTCCTATTCAAATCTAGACCTATCTCACTTTAGACCTATCTCACTGTCCATGAGAAAGGCACTGATGATCTAGCACAACAGGTTTCTAGTTCAACTTCATGGCATGATCAGTAAAATCAGGATAGCAAACAATTATCAACCAGCTGGTTTTAGCCAGATCTTTTGATTGGTTATGACCCTTACTGGAAATTCCTGATATAATTCTGAGATTTAACACACTCAATCAACAAAACGCCATATGAACTATCTTTGACATCAATGGTATGCACACATCTATCAATCTATCTTTCTATCTATCTACCTATCATCTATCTATCTATGGTTAGCAATGGGATCAATAAGTTAGAAGGAATGAATATTTTAAGCACTTTTTGATAATTCCAAATTGTTTCCTAGGATGGTTAGATCAGTTCATACTTTTACCAACCATCTATCTCTCTGAATGCTTTGCCCCAACATTAACTATTTCCAACATTTGACATTTCATCTATTTGTTAAGCCTTTTTAATTTGTATTTTTCTTATTACTGATTTGGAGTGATGGAGTAAAGTTGACCAAGGACTTGATGAAATTGTCCCTTTTACCCTGAGCCACATGCTGAAATTATATAAAAGATATCAGGTAACAAAGACAATAGGCTATTGAGGTTTCTCCCTTTCAGACTTAGAGTAGATGTATTTGCAATTGCAAAATGTAGACCCTTTCATATTTTGAGAGGATAACATTGTACCATATAAAGAGTATGATGGGGGCAGAGCCAAGATGGCAACATAGATGCAGGAAAATGCCACACATCCCACATAGCCACCTCAAATACCAATGATATATGACTAAACAAATTTTAGGGCTCCAAAACTCACAGAAATATAGAATAACACATCTCCCACTGAAGGCAGCTAGGCAGGAAGGGCTCATCTCAGCATGAAACCAGCCCAGCCTAAAACCATGGCTTGGCCCCGAGGTGGCCAGGATAAGCCACAGCTGGAGCCTTCAGGAAAGTGGATCAGCGGCAGCTGTGGCAGTTTCCAGAATTACCAAGCCCTAAGAAATAAGGACTAAGTGAAAGGTTAGTGGAACTCAGCTAAATTTGGGGGAGAAAAGCAGTCTGGCTGAATTGCTTCCAGGGCAAGGAAGCGGCAGAAGCAGTGGCCATACAGCCTCCTCTATGTGCCTGCTTCAGAAGCTCCTGGCCTGCAGAATGCAGGGGGGCACCAAGTGATCACCCAGAGGCTAAGTGCTCTTGCCTTGAGCTGCCTAGATCCAGATCATGGTCTTGGGTGATAGTCCTGGGGTATGTTTTCAGTGAACCAAAGCTGGTGGGGGCTGCAAAAAAACCAGCAGCCTCCCAATAGCTCCAGCAACTGCAAAAACCCCAGCAATTTGAGACAGAGCTTTCCCCTCAAGAAGCAGAGTTGCACAGAGCTAAAAAATCAAGTAATTGAATGGCAACATGAGCAGGCAAAGGAAGCAAAGTAAGAACAGCAAATGAACTCTAGATTCCTTCATGGGGGACAAAAAGGATAAAGCATGAAACAGGAGGAAGACAACACAGTTAGAACTCCCATACCAAAAGCTTCCAAGCAACATGTAGACTTCCTACAAGCCATAGATTAGCTAAGAAGGATTTTGAAAACCAAATAAGAGAAGTGGAGGAAAAATTGGGAAGAGTAATGAGAATGATGCAAGAAAATCATGAAAAGAGAGTCAACAACCTGACTGAAGAAAATAACACCTCAAAAAATAGATTAACTCAAATGGCAAAAGAGACCCAAAAAGCCAATGAGGAGAAGAATGCCTTAAAAAGGCAAATTTACCAGATGGAAAAAGAATCTCAAAAGCTTGCTGAAGAGAATAATTCCTTCAGAATTAGAATGGAGCAAATGGAAGCAAATGACTTTATGAGAAATCAAGATACTATTAAACAGATCCAAACAAATGAAAAAATAGAAGGCAATGTGAAATATCTCCTTGAAAAAAACCACTGACCTGGAAAACAGATCCAGGAGAGACAATTTAAAAATTATTGGAC
>JAQQSU010017750.1:0-10630 GCA_028627135.1 Pseudochirops cupreus | reverse complement strand
TTTGAATACTGTGGAAACCCAATTAGGACAACCCAGGATCTAGCAGTTTCTACATTAAGGGATCGAAGGACCTGGAATATGATATTCCGGAGATCAAGGGAGCTTGGATTAAAACCAAGAATCACCTACCCAGCAAACTGAGTATAATGTTCCAGGGGAAAATATGGTCATTCAATTAGGTGGAGGGCTTTCAAGCATTCTTGCTGAAAAAAAAACAAAACAGATCTGAAAATTTGACACTGAAATACAAGAAGCATGAGAAGGTAAACATGGAAAAGAAATCACAAGGAACTTATCAAAGGTGAACTATTTACATGCCATCATGAAAAAACAGTAATTGTAACTTATGAAACTTTTCTCAGTATGAGGATAGGTGAAGCGAATACAAATGTATATATATATACGTGTGTGTGTGTGTATACATACACATATGTCCATATAGGAGGGTATATGCATATATGCATATGAATACATATCTGAGTATGTGTATATATGTGTACATAGAGGACACAGGATCAATTGAATAGGAAGGGATGGTACTTTAAAAGGTGAAATTCTGAGGTGGGAGAGGAATAGAATAAGAGGAGACAGAGAGAGACAGAATGGGATTAATCATCTCATATAGAAGAGGCAAGGGATAACTGTTACAATGGAGGGGAAGAACAGGAAGGCAAAAGAGAAAGGGTCAACCTTACTCTCATTGAATTTGTCTCAGGGAAAGAATGACATAAACTCTAAACCAGGCATCTTGCTACATAGGAGAGTAGGGGGGATGGGGATGAGAAAGGTGATAATGGAGGGGAGGTCAGGTTGGGGTGGATGAATACTAGAAGCACACACTTCTATAAAGGAACAGGGACAGGGTAGAGAATAGAACAAGGGGGCGGTGGGATAGGAAGGAGGGATCAGTCTCTCACAATATGTCCATTGTGGAGATGTTTTGCATAACTACACATATACAGCCTGTATTTAATTGCTTGTCTTTCCAGTGGGGGTGGAATATATATGTGTGTGTGTGTGTGTGTATGTATACACACATATTATTGTTATTATTATTATTATTATTATTAACTACATGCAACTGGGAATTAAGATATACAGGCACTGGGGTAGGGAGATCCATCTTGCCCTACTGGAGAGTCAGAGGGGCAATGGGGGAGGACATAGGAGAGAGCAGATTGGGAAAGAGGTTATACAGTGGGATAGGACTGTTTTGTGGTGGTGGGTGGGGGAAAGATGGGGAGAAAATTTGTAACTCAAAATCTCGTGGAAATGAATGATGTAAACTAGAAAATAAATAAATTAATTAAAAAACAAAGAAACATCTTCCAAGAATCAGGCAGTGTGAGCTATTGGGCTTAAAGTCAGGAAGACTGGTGTTCAAATCTAACTTCAGAAACTTAACTATAATTGGAAAATGCCAGTCACATCCAGAGAAAGAACTATGGAGTAAGAATGCAGAATGAAGCAGATTATTTTCTTTTTTGTTTTATTTTACTTTGTTTCTTTTTTTTTATTTCTCATGTTTTTTCCCCATTTTTTATAATTCTTCTATGCAACATAGGAATAATATGAAAACTTGTTTAATAGGAATATATGTGTAGAGCCCGTATCAGATTGCAACCCATCTTGGGGAGGAAGATGGGGTAAAGGGGGATAAAATTTAAAACTTATGGAAATGATTGCTGTAAACTAAAACTAAATAATTTAATAAGAAAGAAAAATGAATGATACAAATTTTTGTTTACATGTAGTTGAGATAAATAAAATAAAAATTTATTCTTTTACGTTTAAGTTAAAAAATAAAGAGTATCATAAAAAGTTGATTCTTGATAAATGTTGGTGATAACGATGAACTAATGGAGATTTGGACAATGGTAGAAATGGTGGAGGGAGCCCTGACAGAGTTCATTCACTGGTTATGTGATTAGCTTATACGGGGAGAATCTGACTCTATATCAAACATGGTGAAATTCTCAAAGCCAGTTTGGACAACCATTTAGAGACTGTCCAGCAAGATACATCATTTCTGCTCAGCTGGTTTTGAAGGCAAGTAATCAGACAGTTTTATAGTCCCCCCTCCCTTTAAAGATAAACTCTTTAAGTTATGGGTGCAAAACACATCTCAGTAATAATAAAGTTGTTATGTTTTGTGAATTTTGTTTAAATGGGTTTTATAATCAGGCAGAAGAACGTCTGGACTGAGACCAGACTAGCTCCTTTTTTTTTTCTGGTCCAGTGTGATTTTTCCCCCATTGCCAACTTCCATGTTCTCAAATACTGGGATGAATGATGTATTGGATGCCTTGGCAGCATAAGTAGAATTCAGCAGATTCCTGAGAGAACAGCAGTGTGCTATAGTGGGAAGCAGAGTGGTCAGGGAGCCAGATGACCTGAGTTTAATCCCAAATAGAACACTTACGTTGTGACCCTAAAGGAAGTCATTGGAGTATAAAATTTTAGATTTCGAATGGAAAGGGACCTTAGAGGTCATCTTATAGACAAAGAAACAAAATCAGAGAAGAGAAGTGACATTCCTGAGGTCACAGAGGTGGTAAGAAGCAGAGTTCACTTTTGAATTCAGGTAAAACACTGAGTAGCTGGTGGCAGAGTGGATACAGTGTCAGGTCTGGAGTCAGGAAGATCTAAATTCAAATCTGCCCTCAGATACTTACTAGTTGTATAATCCTGGGCAAATCACTTAACCTATTTGCTTTAATTTCCTTTGCAAAATGGGGTGAATAAAGCAATTATCTCACAGGGTTGTTATGAGGATAAAATGAAATTATATTTGCAAAGTGCTTTGTACAGCACTGGCACATAGTACGCACAATATAAAAGCTTATTCTCTTATTTTCCTCTTAGAGTGAGGGGGAAAATGTTGATCAGCCCTGCTCCTCATGTTATAGAGTAGGAAACAAAGAGTTTGAAAGATGAATCTTTGACCAAGGTCTCATAGATAAAGATGAATTCAGGTCTTTGTGACTTATGAGTACTAGTAGTAATGGTAGTAGCGGTATAGTGGTAGTGGTAGTGGTGGCAGTGGTAGTAGCAGTAGTAGTGGTGGTGGTAGTTGTAGTAGTAGGTTGAACCACACACATTGTGGGACTCTGACTACAATTGCAAATAAAGTACTCACCCTATAGGAAAAAAAGTTGTTTGTAGTTGTTCAGCCATGTCCAACTCTTTGTGATCCTGTGGACTATACTGTCCATGGGGTTTTCTTGGCAGAGATAGCAGAGTGGTTTTTCATTTCCTCCTCTAAAACCATATTGCCCTTTAAAAGGTGGTGATATCATCTTTGGCTGTCATTAACTTGATTTCATTTTAAGAAGTTGAACAGCTGTAACCAGATCACAATGGCATTTCAGAAATACACACCACATGCTCCAGATGCCATTTTTAGCTTAGTTGGTAAGCAAAATGTGGTTTATTAAGCCAACTTGGTCCCCATTGTGGGACTCTCAGTGGTTGTTTTTATTACTTGTGAAAAAGAAGACAAGAACTAGGAAGGGCCACAAATTAATTTCTCTTAACTTTGGCTTATGAGATATATTCAAAGTCTCCCCATCCCCACAATGCCTTCATGCTAAACAATGCATCCCAGATAGTAGAGCAGAAGCATTTTGACCCCTTTCTACCCTACCTCTGAAAGAGAATGGAGGCAGCAGTCAAGATCTGATTCCTTAGGTAGAAATCCTCCAAGGAATGAGTCCCTGCTTTTAAAACTATAACTAATAACTTTGGTATTTGAGTTAAACCTCTTAAAATGTGTGTTGAACAAATAAAAAGGGAAGCAAGGAACTTCAGCGTTTTGTGAAAAATTCAATGGTTAGGGGTATTGTTGGGAAACCCAAGGGCAAAAGATTCATTGGAGAAGAAAACGCTGGAACTTTGCTACATGGCAGGAGGCAGAGATCTTAGGATATGGTGGGGCTACTCTTGGAGGGCGGAGGGGGAAGGGAAAGAAGCAAAGAGGAACCATTCAATCATTTAATGAATAAGTATTTATTAAGCTCATTATGTGCCAAGCCCTGTGCTAAGAGCTGAAGATACACAAAGAATGAAAGAGTTCCTGCCTTCACAGAGTTTATATTCTATCATGGGAGACAAGATGATCATGCATAAACACAAAATATACAAAAGTTAGAAGCTATGGGATCAGGAAAGGCCTCATGGAGGAGGTAATATTGCTGGCAAGCAGACACTGTGGGTTGGGAGGAAGCATATGGTAGCTTCCTATATGAAAAGAAAATTCTTCTAACTCAATTGTTTCTTTGATGCTGAAAGAATGAGGCATTGCTAGAGCCTTCCAACTTGTGATATCTTGGAGTACAGATTTAGTTATGGCTCAAAAACAAACATGCACACAAAGTATAATCCTCACATTCATGTAAAATATTTGTCGGGAGGAAACTCTACAAAAGTGATATCATCTTACTGGTTTTCCTCCTAGAAATGAATTTTAAATGTATCCTAGCACAGGATTTTCTCTCCTAGAAAAGGTAGATTGAATCACATGGTCTCAGTTGGAGAAGTCATACTTCAGTTCAACCACTTGACTCATGAATGAATTCCCTCTAATAATGAACCTGGATATGTGGTGATACACCCCTTGCTTCAGCACATCCACAGCTGAGTGAGGGAAGTGCTTTCTTCTAAGGTAGAAGCCTCTGCTGCTAGACACAAAGTTCTTCAAGATGGTAAGCTAAGACTGGTCTCCTTATAGCTTCCTCCTGTGTTTTACTTGTGTGACCTCAGTCAAGGTAGGTAACTTTTCTGGGCCTCAGCTTTATCATCTATAAAATGAAAGGGTGGGACCACCTGATTTCTGAGGTCTCTTTCAGCCTACATCTCTGAAGAAGGTGACCCTATTATTCATTGTTTATGCAGTTCTCAACTCCCAAGCAAAATTGGCATTTATCTCAATCAGATTTTATTTGGTTAGAATGGGACCATCATTTCCACCTCTGAAAATTTTTTGGCTCCTTATTCTGATGTCCAACATTTTAAGCATTCCTGTTAACTCCATGATGTTTGCATATTTCATAAGAATGCTACTGAAACCTTCATTAAGCTACTTATAAAAGTGGCTTAAAAAAAAAGCACAGGGTCAGGGATGGAACACTGGATCCCTCCACCAGAAATTTCTCTCCTGTTTCCCATTTATGCATTAATGAACAGTCTTTGGACACAGTTGTTCAACTAATCTGGAATCTCTACAACTGGATAATCATACAGATCAGATCTCTTCCTTTTGCTGACAAAACTTTCAGTTAAATGTTTAGTTAAATGCCTATCACTTGCAAGATGCTGTGCTACACAGAGACACACAGAGGACAATGACAGCACTAAAGCCCTTAATGTGCTTACAATTCAATGATGGGGATGCAAAATATATGCAAATAAGTACTGTCCAAGGTACATTCCAATAGGGACAAAAAGGAACTCCAGACAGAGTGGTCTTGGAAAGCTTAAGGAGGGAAAGATCACTTTCAACTGCGGGAATAAGGGAAGGTCTCATGGAGGAAGGAGGACCTGAGTGGCATCCTTTAAGGGAGAAGTTTCCAAGAGATGAGTGGAAGGGATATATGTCAATCATGTATATATATCCACAAGGGTTTGTCTAAAAGTCATTCACAAGGAGGTGAGAACAGACATCTTTGGAATCTCACTGTTCTCTAAGGTAGACTTTGATTCCTACCTGAAGGAGCCAGGAGACTGGGGCCACTAGACTAAGCCACACTACTCTCCTTAGAGACCATATCAAACCATAATTATGTCTATCTGCTCCAGTAACTATAGCTAATCTAGAGAATATGATTTGTAGGTTCAAGCTACTCTCCATGTTGCTACCTATTAATAAGAAAGGACTGCCCCAAATAGGCTTCATTCCATTCCCACCAAATGCTAGTGACGCCATCACAATATCGAGTAGTGAATAAATCCATTTATCCAAGCTGATGCATAGCTAGGTGGCACAGTGGATAGAGTACCCAATTTGAAGTCAGGAAGACCTGAGTTCAAATCGAGCCTTACTTAATCCACTTACTAGCTGTGTGATCTTGGGCAAGTCACTTAACTCTGTTCATCTCAGTTTCCTCACCAGTAAAATGAACTAGAGAAAGAAATGGTAAACTTTTCTTGGATCTTTGCCAAGAAAATCCCATAAAGGACTCATGAAGAATCAGACATGACTGAAAAAGTCTAAACACTAACAATCCAAGCTGATAGCAGATAAAAATTAGAAAAGTTAAATTACAATATGCCAGACAATGCATAGAATAAAAGAGCTCTCCCATCAGGTCTGAGGTATTTCACCTCAACTGAGAGTCCCCAGACTGACCCAAGAGAAGATTTCCTGGGTCTCTAGTATAATAGGAGAAAAACAAGGACATTCTTGAAATGCAGGCTCCTCTACATATTAGCTTCTTGCCAGTTTTTCTCTCCTTCTAATGGCTTCTCCCTGAAGAAAGCCTGGAACCATGTAGGTCCTTTCTCAAAGTTAGAAGCCAGAAGAGTCCTCCCAAGTTCTCACCAACTCTGTCCCTCACATAGGGACAGAATGTCAAATAAATATCACCTCCCTCCATGAGGACAGTCTTATACAAATACCCAGGCATGAACACTGGGTTACATGAGAATGAGGGAAGAGTGCACATTAGCAACAAGAAATGGACCGTGAGACCGAACAAAGGCTGGAAAAGATAAGACAAGACTGAGGAACAGCCAGTTTGGCTGAAATGTAGAGTCTATGAAGAGAAATAGCATGAAAGAACACTGGAGAGATCCACTGAAACCAGATTAAGCCGGAACATTAATGCCAGGCTAAAAGTTAAATTTTTTAAATTTTTAAAAATTTTTTGAGTGGAAGAATGACATTGTTATACTGCGCATTAGAAAAATATATCATGACTTTATTAAATATCTTATTGAAATTCCCCACTTACTGGTTTAACAATCTCACCCGCAAACCACAACTGGGATAAAATGTAAACAGCAACAAACAACAATAATGATAACCACAAAATAATCCTCCATGTCTGACATCCATCCGAACTGCTACGTGGCACCTTTTGAGACTTTTATCATAAATATATTTTGGCACTCTGTGCTGTGTGACAGTATGAGCTGAGAAAGTTTTTGCGCAAATCACTAAGGTAAATATTTCAGAAAGGCCTCAACAAAAGATAATCACTGATTATATCCTATCCCCTGTGGGACACTAGGATTCACAGATTTATAGGACTTGGATTAGCAGTTCTTAGGTTTAGCCTCACCCCAAGCAATTGCCTTACAATACACACATACACACACATACACACACACACACACACACTCATTCTGCAACATTATAGAATAAGAAAGGTGATAAGAAACAGCAGAGATCATGTTATAAACCATTTTCCTGAACTCAAAGAATTCTACATATTCCCTTTTTTCATAAACCATAGCATCATAGAACGCAAACTCCTTGAGGGACATAAGCAGTTTTACTGTGTTCTCTTTGTACTCTCACCACCCACCCACACACCTAGTTTTGACATTTCTGCCATTGATATTAGAGGGGATAATGATGGAAATTCTGGTCCAAGTACCCCCACGTCCCTTTCAGACAGAGTCTTAGAAGTGTTTTGCTAAAATGGAAAGATCATGTATTGAATCAAGATATTTGGGTTCTATGCCAAATTGCTTGCCTTCTCAATGAAGAAAGGAGTGGAAAGAAAGGGAGAGAGAAAATTTGGAACTCAAAATTAAAAAAAAAAATCTTAAAATTGTTTTTACATGTAATTGGGGGAAATATTAAATTTAAAAATATATTTGGGTTCCAATCTCATATTGAATATTTGCATGACCTTGGGCAAGTGGCCTAACTCCCCTGAAACTCAATGTCATCATTTGAAAAATGGGAAGCCAATAATATTTACACTATCTGCCTGACAGTATTCATGTGTCAAAACATCTTTGGAGAAAATGCTGGAGACAGCGGCTTTGGGACTAGTAGGACCTGGGTTCAAACCCCAGTTGTGTCACTTACTACTTTGTGACTTTGGGAAAATCTTTTCATCTTCCTTTGCTTCTATTTCCTCACCCATGAAATGATGCTGGGCTAGTTGAACTCTAAGGTCTTATCTAGCTGTAAATCTATAAGAGTTCAATCTAAAAAGGTATTTTGAATGTGACTTATGATCATGACCCTGCTTCCTGAAATTTGTAAACTGCCATCCTACAAGGTCAGGAATTGTAGGAAGTCTGGCATAATGAAAGAATCTTCAAGTCAGAAAACACCAAGGATTTACCACTCACCACATAACCTAGAATGTTATTTGACTTCCCTGAATATCAGTTTCCTCTTCTGTAAAACAAAGTTAAATAACCTCTTCCTTGCTTACTTCATAAAGCTTCCATGAGGATAAAATTTCAATCATATACATGAAATTGCTACAAAATAATTAATAATGGTAATGATGATAAGGTATATTTTAAAGTGTCATCATTGACTCAACAAACAGGGTAGGTAGGTCACACTTTCATACAGAATGAGCATGATCTTTGGACATCATTATAAGTGACAGTTTAAGAGTTTGCTTTAGTTAAATGGGCTATGTTATCTCTCATCAGGGGCTCATTCATTGTGAAAGGATCCATTAAAAGGAGAGGGATTCAGAGAGACCCTTTAAAAAAGTTGATCTGTCAAGTTCCTCTCAATGAAATGGCAATTCTTTTTTCCCCTCCACTGCCTGAACTCTATTACATTTCATGCTTATCCCATTTCAAACCTACATAAAAGTTACCCAACCAATCAAAATGCATTCACTGCTCAGGCTTAGATTTATGGAGCTTCTCTGCCCTCCCTCATAATATTGTTGGCAATCAGGAGAAAACTCTGACGTCACATAACTTGGTGCAGGTAAGAGTCCTGGAGCTGAAGAGAATCAGAAAACTTGGAGTTGAGGACTACAGTATAGTAACTGGATGCATTTGGATAAAGTATTTTGCCATTTCTGGGTTTGTTTGCTCATCTCTAAAATGGGAATGATAATATCATTACTATCTCCCTCTCATGGGATATTATGAAACTGGGAATTCCAGAGAACATTTTAAGTGAGCTTTGAAGGAGAGGTAAGAAGTCAATGAGTTTAGATGAAATGAGGGAATTTCAGGAAAAGAGTCTGGTAGAAAAGCATTGAATATACAATATATATGTAACAGTAAGTAGTCTAATGTGAATGAAGAATAAGTTACATGAAGATGGGGGAACTACAAAGATGGTAATGAGATAGAAAGCTAGGATCTCCAGGATAAATAGGACCTGAGAATCTTAGACAAGAAAGCAATCTTACAGCTAATCTAATCCTTTTCCAAAGCATGAATCAAATAATCCCATTAGTCCAATCATACCTAGCATCCCTAGAAGGTTAAGTGATGTATCCAAGGTTACTTAGGTAGTATGACACAGGATTTGAATCCAGGTTCTTTGACTTTAGAGCCATTACAGATGACCCATTTCAGCTCTAAATCTATGATCCCATGTTTCTTCCCAAATGTCTGACAATCACCAAATAGGTCAAGGGAAGTGAGAAAATCCTTTGAAGTATATTTAGTTCCTGTATGTCATGGGAGCTTCTGGCATAAGGATTTTAGCCAAATGACTGAATGGTCCTCTTGAATATTCCATAAATGCCTCATAATTGGAAATTGAGTCTACTGTAGGGGAATACACACACATATGTGTGTGTATATATACTTATGTATATCTAAAGTTATATGCACATACCTACACATCTATAGACACACGTATGTGATATATAAACACATTATATGTAATACACACATATGCATTATATATGTGTATGCATACACACATATATATGTATATGTATTTATCTATCTATGTATTCACATTAACACTAGCATGTGTTTACCCACTAACAATGTTAATAAACAAAATAAAACAAAACAGCCTAGGCATTTGCACTAGCAATTGAGGTAATAAATACTGAGGACAAATCTTCTCCTCAGCCAACATTGCAGAATTATTATTTAAGTAATCTCCCTTAGCATCATATCTATCTGAGAAGGTTTTCATTATATTAGATCTATAGATGTCACAGAGAATCCTCACTAATTGGAAGCCTGAATGAGAAAGAGGCATTGGTGTGTATATACTGACTGTTGATGAGAACAACAGCTCATTGATGGACCACTATGACCTCAGAAGAATCAAGATTTTTGGAGACCTAAAGGGTGACGCAGCAGTTCATGGTGGGTATGGATAGCCTGAAGCATGTTGTCAATGATACCTTGGACATCAGAAGTGGCTTAAAAGACATCATGGGATTATGGAAAATGGTGATCAAAGAGTGAGGTAGGCACATTGATAGAGTTGGTCAACAGCCTGAGTGTCACACTGGTGTCCACAAAATATTACAGGAATTATGGGAAATCCAGTGAGCTAGATAGACATTCTGTGATGGCTTTGAGGCAAGAAAGAGTAACAGGTGATGAGAACATTTCAATCTGCGGCAGAAGAAGAAGTTCCCGCCTCCCACACTTTTATCTAAAAATACTTTTGAAACCATAGGTTCATAGATTTAGAACTGGAAGAGATCTTAGAGACAATTGAGTC
>JAQQSU010001775.1:0-14881 GCA_028627135.1 Pseudochirops cupreus | reverse complement strand
CACCAGCCCTGGAGTCAGGAGGCCCTGAGTTCAAATTCGGCCTCAGATGCTTAACACTTACTAGCTGTGTGACCTTGGGCAAGTCACTTAACCCCAATTGCCCCTCCCAAAAAAAGGCAAAAAAAAAAACTAGAGAGGATGATGTGAGCTGCCCTACAGGCTTTTGGACAAATACCCTATATTGATCAGGATGTGATCTATTGATGCTGTGATCCTGAGGTTCCAGCCTCACTGCAGCTCCAGACTTTCCACTTTCCTCTTTGCTTCTCTACCTTCCTTGTCTATCCCCCTCCCTCTTCCTCTGTTCCTCACCTACTCTCCATTCTTCTTTGTCTCACCCCGCCTTTCTCTCCCCTCTTTCCTCCCTCTCCTCCCCTTCATTCTCTGAGGTTTTCACTCCCCCCTTCCCAAGAGCTTTAGAATCACTTAGATTCCAAATTCCCATGTCCATCCATCATGTCCAGTAGAAAAATGCCTCCACCCAAGAGCTGAGAGAGCTTTGAGAATTCCAAGACACACCTATTGAATCTGGGGCAGCAGCCTGGCCTAATGATGGCATCCTCTTGTGCACCTCAACAGGGACAGCTGCCAAAGAGGCTGGAGGCTGTTGCACATCCTGGCGGCCTACCACAAGTGCTCAGATGTCCTGAAGCCCTACCTCTTCCAGTTCTTTCAGGATGTGTGCAGGAGTCCCGGCTTACACTTCCAGGGTGAGTATTTCTGAGAGGGGAGGCAGATTCAGGAAGCATTTGCTACCTCAGGAAACTGTGACTGACAGTCTCAGCCCTAACTAAGCAGCCCCAGCTTTTCTCCGGGGCACTATAATTTAGAAGGTGCTGAAAGCATTTAACATTTTTAGCAGCTTAGAAGCTGCTGAGTTTGGCACCTCATTAGCAAGAATAATCAGTTAACCTAGGAGACTATCAGACAGGTTACTCACCTCTGCAGTTGGCCTAGTCCTATTCCCTCTCCTGACTATTCTGCAAGGCCTGAACCCCACTGGTGACCAGGAGTTGGATTCCATGCCTTGGAGGCTCTCTCCTCTTCAACTGAATTTGTCTTTAAAAGTTTACTTAAGTTCAGATCTGGCCTCAGAGAGAGAGAGAAACATGACCTGAGATTAGAGATGGAGAGAGATGAGGAAAGAGGGAAAAAAGAAAGGATATGAGATGGAGAAAGAGAGTAAAAGAACAAAGTAGACAGGGAGAGAAAGTACTAGAATGGCAGGGGTGAGACACAAAGACCAGAGGAACAAGCAGAGAGGGAAGGGAAGAGGAGACTGACAGGCAGGGAGGGTGGAAATGGGAAAAGGGGCTTCTTGGGTGCTCTCAATCCAGAGGGTAGCTGTGTCACCTTGGGCAAGTCACTTAACCCCAATTGCCTTGCCTTCCCACCTCCAAAAAAAAAAGTTTACTTAATGATGAGTTCTATGCTGCTGCCAAAGTTGCTGGTTAAGCCTCTGCTGCTGATTGGACACTCTCAGCCTTGGGATGGGGATAGAGGAGACAGGGAGCCCGATCATCGACAAATTTGTTAGGTTATCGGACTATTCTCCTCACACTCGTTGAAAACTGTCCTCTCCGATGTGACCAATGATCCAATGATTTTTTTCTCACTCTTTATCCTTCTTGATTACTCTGTAATATTGACACTATTGACACTCTCTCCTTCCAGACCAGAGATTCTTAACTCTTTTTGTGTGTCATGGACTCTTTGGTAGCATGATGAAACCTATGAGCCCCTTCTCCAAATAATGTTTTTAAATAATTAACGGAAATTCCAAAGTTCAATTAGAAGCTAGTGAAAATAAACATAGATGTTTTTCCCATTCAGTTTCATGGACCCCTCCATTTTCGTTTGTTTCTTGGTTCCTACCATGGTGCCTGGGATACAGCAGGCACTCGAGAAATGCTTGTCGAATACATAGAAAAAAACCACCCAAGAGTAAATGAACAGGAAAAAATCAGAAGAAAAGGATGTATACTGAGCCATACCCAGGCAAAAGCACAGAACTCAGTCTGTGGGGGGGCTCAGGGAGGGCCAGGGAAACAAGTCTAGAAAGGTGGGGTATAGCCAGCCTGAGAAGCCGTTAGAGTATGGATTCTATTCAATGAGCAATGCAGAATCACTAAATCAAAATTAAGCTGCAGGAGAGCCACAACTGGTAATACTTGTGATCCCATCCCAGAAGAAAAGGAAAAAGGCATCCTCAGGATCCATCCAGGCAAGAACCCTGCCTTGGAGGGTAGCAACCAGAGATGCTATCTAGGGTCTGAGCAAAGAGGCTGATCATTGACTTCCTCACTGAAAGAATCACTATAGAAACCTCTGAAGCTCTCCCTTCCCCATGGAGGGAAGGTGAGGAAGAAGTCCTCTTTGAGGGTGGGGGGAAGGAGACTGGGAATCACTATCTCTCCTCCCGAATCTCTGCAAAATTATAATGATACCTAAATTGGTCCCTGAGGGCTCCCACTTCTTCCTCTGAATCTTTTTCCTCTTTTTCAGAGTCCCTCCCCACCTTCAGACCCTTCTAGTCCTCATGGTATTTAGAGATTCCTCCTGAGAAAAGTGTCTGATAGTCTCAATTCACAATGAGAAGCTGGAGACTGAATGGGTTTCCCTCCCAGGGTTTTGTATTGTAAAGGAAGAATGTAGAGAGGGCAAGACTTTAACCTTGAAAGATTAATGGAACCTGGTAGGGAATACACCTTGGGGAAGGGGGAGGTGTTTTCCTGTGCTTTTCAGTTCCTGTAAATTCACAGCTCTCTGGTTGATAATTTATTGTAATTATGTTTAAGGGGGTCATTTAGTTCAGGTTCAATTTCTATCATTTAATAAACAAACATACATTATGTGTATGAAAGTCCCTGTGCTATAGTAGAAAATGGGCTGGATTGAGATTCAAAAGATCCGGGCTGAAATCCTGCCTCTCAACGAGTCCCTCTGTGATCTTGGGCAAATTACTTAACTTCCCTAAACCTCAGTTTTTCTCCTCTATAAAATGAAGAGGTTGGACCACATGACATCTAAGCTTCCTTCTAGCCCTAGATCTATGACCTATAAATGTGCTAGACTAGAGAATATTTCAGTATCACAGTCTTGTTTTCCTATGTGTGGATGGGAGGCAGGAGTCTGCTCTGGATTTGTGATATAATCGACATGGGAAATTTCTCTTATGAAAACTCCCTCTCTCTCATTACAATCTTAGAAAGTTTCCTAGAGCCCTGAGAAACTAAATCACTTGCCCATGGTCATACAATGTGTACAAGAAGTTGGTTTCTCCTGACTCTGGTATCAACCTATATTAATATCTATTATGCCAAAGGAAATATCTGGTTCAGTCCAGTTCAAAGTGAGTCTCTAGGGGCTTTGTTCTGTGTTAATTTTGATTCTATTTTTAAAAAAATAATCCATTTGATTATATTTGAAGGAAGTTAGCTTGCTATATTGGAAAGAGCATGGGGTTTAGAAGAGACCCAGGGTCTTGTCATACCTAGTCCTGATCTGGGATCTGTCCTTGGTCCTGACTCCTCTATGGACTATGCAAGTCTTCCTCATTTTGGGCTTTTGTTTCTTGAGAGTTAGACTAGAGCAGGGCTTCTTAATCTGTCTCTGTCTATCTGTCTCTCAGATCTCTCTAGAAGTCTAGTGAAACTATGGACTCCTTCTTAGAATAATGTTTTAAAGTGCATACAACAGATTACAAAAGAAGCCAATTCTAATGAAATGCAATTATCAAAATATTTTAAATCAGGTTTGTGGACCCCAGGTTAAGAAGTCGTGTAGTCTTGCTTCCTCATTTTATAGCCTAGTTACTAGATGATCTCCAAAGTCCCTTTTGGTTCACATATTATATCATATCATATCACTGAGGACTTGAGAAGAGGGTGAGAATTGTTCTGCTTTTAAGGTCACAGCTCAATTTCACAAGTAACATAAAATAGTGGAGAGGGAGCTGGCCTCAAGGCAAGAAGACATACATAGGTTGTGTCCCACCTTTGACACATACTGGCTGTGTAACCCTGGGCAAATCACCTAACTTCTCAGAGCTCTGAGCAATCCACTTAACTTCTCAATGCTCTGGGCAAACCTCTAAGATTATAAATTGCCAAGAAAGTGTCAACCTGTAGCACCTTTCATCCAATGGAATCACAGATCCGAGCTCTCTCTATCCCTAGTTCAGTTGAGGTCTAGTATATCCTGGCTTCTACTTGCTAGGTTTGTATCTCCAGCTCCTTAGTAAGACTTGGTGAAAGGATAGATGAAGGTAAGAGGAAGAAATGCCCAAGGATCCCTGAGAAGTCTCCTGCCATAGCCCCAAGGAGTATGGGAGGGGAGATGGATTTTGAGAGGAGAGACGTCTTTCTTTTTTCACTCTTTCCAAGTGATGGGGAGGGAAAGTAGGAAGACTGATGTAGTGACAAAGTGATTAGTCCCAAGAGGTGGAGGAATGGAGCACATTCTTGGAAAGGAAGATGGACAGCCTTGTGCAAAAGTTCAGGGACAGGAAAGGGAGTGTGTTGTGAGAGCAAGAAGGTCCTTTGACTGAGTTGTAGCATATGTGAAGGGGAATAACATAGTATAAAGCTGAAAAGATAGGTTGGAGCCAGATTGTGAAAGGCTTTGAGGGCCCAATAAAGCAATTTGACCTGGTGGTAATAGGGAGCCACTCCAGTAGTTGACTGTGCTTCAGGAAAATCACTTTGACAGCTTTGTGGAGATGGTTATCATTATTGTTAGATTATTCCTTTGGACGTGGGTGGGGGATAGGTTCAACTATAGAATCTTTTATGAGAGCTTTTCCTGCTGGGGAGAAGGAAGATTCCATGGACCTGGAGACAGTGGGGAAAGAGGTAAGATGGAGAGACTTCCAGGGGGGTTAAATCTAAGATAGGTTTAGTAGAGCTTCTACTACAATGGCTCTCAAATGTTTTGTTGCTGTTCAAGGTACAGTATTCTTTGTGGAGGATACACTTGAGCATATACATATGATTGCAAATGTCATTCCACACAACTGACGGCATACCTAAACCAAAGTTGAGGAATGCCCTTTGAGAACTTGGGCAAAGAAGGCCAAGGAAGAGAATATCAGCTCCTTGAGGACAGAAACTGTTTTGGTTTTTTACCTTTGTATCATCTTTAAGCACCATGAGTGCTTACTAAATGCTTGCTGAATTGAGAAAGGAAACTTGTGGATGGAGAGGGGAATGGTAAATAACCATTGAGCATGGTGCAATGTTGACAGGGATTGCAAAAGCCTGTGAGCAGAATCTTCAGAAAACCTTCCAGTTTGGTGGCCGAAGTGAACTTCCCAGCAACATGGAGTTGAGGGCCATATTGGTAAGGTTGGATGTGTGGAGGGAGGATAAAATGGGAGAAGTTCAGGTGGGGGCTCCTCCTTCAGCCTAGCTCAGGGGCATAGCCTGGTTTTGTCTCTAGGTGTCATCAGGCAGCAGAGTTGCCACCCACACCTGATCTAGGGAGGCTGACCACTTAGCTTACCACATCAGTCACCCATTGTACCAAGTACCTACTATGAATCCAGTCCTGCATAGGCACATAAAAGTACAGAATCTAGTTCTTGCCTTCAAGAGGCTTATAGTCTAATTAGAAAGACTCATGTATATTAAATAATTGGTGAGCAGCATGGGATAGTATATGTTCAAGGGCCAAGATGAGCGAGACTAATACTAAGTATTATGAGTCCAAAAGAAAATTATCATATGTCCTAGAGCTATCAGAGAAACCTTCTTCAAAAAGGTGGCTTGGAAAGAAGTATGACCCTTCACTGGGACTCTAGGATAAGTCAGCTCACCCAGGTACTCCTACTTTGACATGTCTAGGTCACCCTCATGACTCTCAGTACCCTCAATAGAAATAGCTCCCTAGGAAGGAAGAAGAAATTGGATTCACGGAATCACAGGATTTTAGAGTTGAAAGGGGTCTCAGAAACCTTCTAGTCCAACCCATATCTTTAAGGAATCGCCAATATGATATTTGCAGCAAATGGCCCTTCAGTCTCTTATAGATCTCCAATGAGAGAGAACCCACTAACCACCTCCCACGGTTCTACTTTGGGATAGCCCTAATTGGATGGCTATAAAAGGAAGTCTTTCTGACATCAAGATGAGATTTTCTTCTCCGCATCTTCTGTCTTCTTCCCATGTTTCTGACCTTCAAAGAGCCTGAGAGAGTCACCTCCCTTAATTCTTCCCCACTGCTACACTCATTCCCTTCTCACCCACAGGCTGGCCGTAGTTCCAAGAGGCAACTGTTTCTCCTTCCTGGAGGGCTTGAACGCCACCTGAAGATCAAGACCTGCACGGTAAAGAGCCTATCTGACATTGATAGAGACGTAGCCCTTTGCTCCTCCTGGTCAGATACACAGATGAGGGTTTCCCAGAAGACCTCAGCTCCACCTGATTCTGTGGATGGAGAGACCGGGGGATATGGGACAGGAGACAACATGTATTTCCAGGCTTATTACACAGATTCCTCTTTACCTACTCTACTACCCAGAGTCTAGCCAATCCAGCATCCTTGCCATGTTCTCCATGCTTTTGTTCAGGCTGTCCCTCAGAAGCATTCCCTCCATGGAGTGCTTTCCCTCCTTACCTCCCTCTCTTAGAATCTCTAACTTCCTTCATAGCTCAGCTCAAACGTCACTTTCTACATGAAATGTTTCCAGATCTCCTCAGCTGCTAGCACTTCCCCCATAAAAACAATCTTGGATGTCCTTCTAGTTCCCCAGTAGAACGTAAGTATTGTGAGGGCAAGGGCACTTTCACGTGTCCCTAAAACCCTACCATAGTGCTTGGAGCATGGTGGGTATTTAATAAATGTTATTGGTGATGATGATGAGGGAGTCGGGACTCTGGGATACTCAAGGTGGTCCCCCATGACCCCTTCTGTATCCTCTCCACAAAGGAACCCTTCCCTCAGGGCTCTCATTCAAAAGAGACTACTTCTCTGGCACTGCCCTCTTTTAGCTTTTCTGATAGGTGCCTGACCAGCAGGAGGTAATCACTCATTTGCTCCTATGATTGGGATCCCCTCTCCAGGTGGCCCTAGACGTGGTTTCCGAGATCTGCATTGAGATGGGCCTGACACGGGCTGAGGCCGTCAGTGAATATGTGATCTTTGCTGTGACCAACCAAGGTGAGAGGACAAGGCAGAAAGGGGAAAAGCCCCCTCCCTCAGCAAGCTTGTCCTGACTGCTTCTTCCTACCTTTACCCCCCGCCCCAGGAACCATGATAGTTCTCTTCTTCTCAGGAATCCTGCCTGGGGTGTTTTAGGGCAGGGATAGAAGAATTTGATCTAAGAGGTTTCCCCCTCCCTGCTCCAGATCCCTTGCCATGGAGACCCAGGATCTGGCTCTAAGACCTCAGAACAGAAAGTGTATCCCCCTGATGGTGGCTATGTATGATCCTCCTAGGCCTGGCTGGCAGGAGACCTCAACTTCTAAAACATCAGGGGAAGGGTTGGACAGGAGGTTAGAAGATGGTCCAGAAAGGGAAATCTCATGGCTGGGGGCCAGTGATTGTCCAGGGTCATACAGCTGGTTAAGTTAGTTCAGAGGCAGAACCCAAACCCAGGGTTTTTGGCTCCAAGTCTGGCACTCTTTCCTAAGCCACGATGTCTATGTTTATAAACATAAACCAAAATAAGTGTGCGTGTGTGCATGTATACACACACACACACACACACACACACACACACACAGGCTTACATACACATCCATCCACATACACATCTTGTTATTGTTCAATCATTTCGGTTGTATCCAACTCTCCATGGCCCTATTTGGGGTTTTCTTGGCCAAGATACTGCAGTGGTTTGCTGTTTCCTTCTCCAGCTCATTTGACAGATGAGGAAACTAAGGCAAACAGGATTAAGTTACATGTCAAGTCACACAGCTAAGAAGTGTCTGAGGCTGGATTTGAACTTAGGTCCTCCTAACTCCAAAGACTGGCACTCTAGCCACTGTGCTACCTAGCTGCCCCTCATTTATGTTATTATGTTACTAATCTATATTTTAAAACTGACTTTTCTATCCTCATCTCTTTCTTTTTGGAGGGGGAAGGTAGGGCAATTGGGGTTAAGTGACTTGACCAAGGTCACATGGCTAGTTTTTCGTGTTAAGTGTCTGAAGCCAGATTTGAACTCAGGTCCTCCTGCCTCCAGGGCTGGCACTCTATTACGTAGCTGCCTCCTATCCTCATCTCTTAAGCTGTAGAATATAATGCTCATTTTTTCCATAAGGCTCTTATTGTTTCTACGTTGACAGCAAAATGTAAGTTCCTTGAGGGAAAGGAGTGTTTGACTTTCTTGTGCCCTCAGCCTGGGTCAGTGCTCTTCAGTACATAATAAGCACTTAATATGTTGTGTTCAATTAGCAGTTAGTTCTTCACTAACGATTAAATAGAACATTGTTGTTTAGTTGTTTTCAGTCAGGTCCAGCTCTTTGTGACACCGCTTGGGGTTTTCTTGGCAGAGATACTGGAGTGGTTTGCTATTTCCTTCTCCAGGTCATTTTACAAATGAGGAAACTGAGGCAAACAGGGTTAAGTGACTTGCCCAGGATCACACAGCCAATGAGTGTCTGAAGCCAGATTTGAATTCAGGTCTTCCTGACTCCAGGCCCAGCGCACTTTCCACTGAGACACATGTAGTATTAACCTGTAAACTCCATGGGGGTAGAGGTTAGGTCTTATTAATCAATCAACAGTATTTCGGTATCTCCTATGTGGCAGACACTGCTGAGGATGTAAACACGAAGGTTCTACCTTCCAGAAGCTTACATTCCACTAACTTAGTAGCTAAACTCCATACCTCCACACACACACCGAGCACAGTAGTTTGCATGCAATGGGTACCTGGCAAATCATAACTGAGTGAATTATTAGAGCCAGAGAAATAACCAAAGATGTAGGTGCCAGCCTTTTACACACGTATACACCTCGCACCTACACACAAAGCTCCACTGCCCCGTGGTCTCCTCACTCAGGCCAGAGCGTCTGTCCCTTGAGCCGCCGGGACTACATTCTAGATGTCGCCTCAGAGATGGAGCAGGTGGACAGCGGCTACACATTCTGGTACCGGCGCATCCTGTGGACCCAGCCCCTCAAATTTGAGAACGAGCTTTACGTCACCATGCACTACAGCCAGGTAGGCCTGCTCGTGCTGCCCAGCTCTTAGCTGGAGTGGGAATGGTGGAAGGGGGAAAGACAGGAACTGAGAAACCAGCATTTCCCTCCAGAACCCTTGTCATTAGGGGCCAGCAGGGGTGGAGGAAAGAGAAGGAAGCTCTTTCTCTTAGTGTGTCTGAATAAGCCCAGGAGTATAGAATGACAGGCATTATTGCCCTTTTTACTTTGGGGAATAAACTCAGTGACATGAGATTATTCCTTGGTGGGGGAGGCAAGAATGGGTACAACTATGTCTTTTATGAGAACTTTTCCTCTAGGGAGAAGAAAGATGTCAGTATTTAGTGACTACCAGGTGGCAAGGTAGATGGAGTGCCCAGCCTGGAGTCAAGAAGACTCATCTTCATGCATTCAAACCTGGCCTCAGACACTAGCTCTGTGACCCTGGGCAAGTCATTTAAACCTGTTTGCCTCAGTTTCCTCAGCTGCAAAATAATCTGCAGAAGGAAAAGGCAAACTACTCCAGCATCTCTGCCAAGGAAACCCCAAATGGGGTCACAGAAAGTCAGACAGAACTGAAAACGACTGGACCCAGGCATTCGAAAATGTGAGGAAGGTTCCCAAGACTCTCGCCTGGGAGAGAATCATGCTGGGACAGACCTGGCCCACAGACTTTTTTAGGGGGGAGATAGAACAGAACCACAACATGGAAGTCATCTAGTAGGCCGAGGCAGTTTCTGTTAGACTGCTTTCATGTGTTATACTCTTTATTAGGTATCCTTTTAAATATTCTCAATTGCCTGCATTCCTATTCTTGAGCTCTGTGTAGACTTTTCTTTTTTCCTTGTGAATAAGCCCTGGAAACTTCACTCTGTGGCCTGACAGTGGGAAGAAGAAAAAAGGGAGGGGGGAGTTTGGGGGGTAGAGGCCGTAACTGGCGTTAAGATGCACCAACAGTCATCAGCTTGAGTGCCACAGTTCTCAAGCCCAGGGAACCAAGCAGATTCAAGGACAAACACATCAGGAAATTGGATACTGTGCCTCGGGTTGAGATTTAAGAGCTCCCTGTTGCTTATAAGTATAGCCTTTCCATCGTTATCCCAGCTCTCATCCACATCCAGTCATGAGTTGGGCTCCCCAGAGGGCTGCTTAGCTACATCTCTTCCTCAGGGTTCCAGGGGTACCCTTGAGTGGGCAGAAGAGTATCTTTCCAATGCTATCAGCTTGACTCTCCATTTCCATTCTGCCAGTTATAGCTGGCATCTGTCTATAGGCAATCACATCAGGAGACTGATGTGAAAACCAGGCTTATTACAAGAAAAATGAATGTGCATAGGGGACCCAAGGAGTTCACTCCTTACAGAAACGTGCGTAGTTATGACAGTACAACAAAGGCAGGAGGAGAAAACAGGAAAGGGCGTGGCATGGAAGGGGACAGGTGCAGTAATGGTGGGAAAATGGACAAAACCCTCCCTCCAGAGGAAGAAGCAAATCTTTTTCTTTTCCCTTGGGAACAGGTGGGGAAACCTGTGATCCCAAGGCCATATGTGGCCTTCTAGATTCTTGGGTACAACCTTTTGACTGAGTTCAAATTTTACAGAACAAATCCTTTTATTGAGGGGATTTGTTCTGTGAAGTTTGGATTCAGTCAAAGAGCCACACTTGAGGCCCTAGAGGATCACATGTGGCCTTGAGGCTACAGGTTCCCCATCCCCGAGCTAGACTGTGAAGATAGGAGGGTCCATTTGTCTGTGAAGGATAATGTACCATATCATCTCATGTCTGCACAAGCAGTTTCTCAGCCTGGAGCAGATTGACTGGCACCTGGATTGCCTCCCAAGGACACGCAGGGAGTCCAGTTTGGGATGCAAACAACAAGTTAAGTCAGCTGGAGGGGGTGGGGTGGGGCGGGCATTGTCCTGGACCCACTCCAGGCCTCCTACATGCTCTGGGTCCATGTTTCTGGAAAATGTGGCAACACAAACAAGCAAATTCAGGGAATCCCTTAATGGTCTTTAATCTATCTTATCTGTATTACTGCCTGACTGAGTGATTAGGGCCCCACTATCATTGGTGCCCAATTAAGATCAATGAGCTCTCACAAAAGGATATTTACAGAGAAGACACAGCCATAGAATTCACAAAGCATTTTCACTAAGACCAGGAACATAATTTCCCTTCCATTACTTCCTCCCCGTCACCTCTACTGGTCCTTGGGGAAAGGGGACTCAAACTCAAAGCATTTGCTACACAGCATTCACCCTTCTATGTCACTAGCTGCTGATTAAGTCATTCCCTTGCTTCAGGATATCAGGTTGATCCTCTGCTGGGCTACACTGCTCAGTGGCTACACACAAACTCTGGTAAAAAGGCACCACATATTCACAGCAAAGCATGGACCCATCGTAGGCAGAGTAAACCACAGGTACCAATGATACTTCTCCCTACCTAAAGGCGAACGGTAAGTCGCCAAAAGACTTGGTCACTACCAAGAAAAAGAGACTAAGGTCTACTTGCTGGGACCTTTCAAGTTCAGCCACCAATCAGAAGACCCCTTCTTCACCATACAATAATCAGAGGGGAAATTGTCTTAGGGTACTGCCAAAGCAGAAAACAGGGGGGGCTGCCATGAGGCATGCCCAGAGGCAGGCTGAGTGAACCTCCAGTGCTCCTGGGCCTGGGCCTTTGTGGGTCATTCTCACGTGAGATAAGGCAAACTCTAACCCCCTGAGCTGGTGTTCAACGTCCCTTCCTGTCTGTCTCCAACCTACCTTTTAAGTAATCTGCTTCTTATCTCTAACAGCTCCCTTCTGTGTTACTCACAGGCCATACAGACTATATTTGTGAAACCCACATATGCCAAGTTCCTTCTTGACCCCCACGCCCGTACTCACATAGCTTTCCTTTATTGAGAATAAAGGCATGTGATATTGATTTAGTGCTGAAAAGCTTCTAAGGCACTTCACCTGCTCCGGGTCATCTGAGCCTCACAACAACCCTCATAGGTATAATGTGTGTCCTTCCTTCTTGAAGAGGACCATGATATCAGGAAGAGGACGTCAAGACAAGCAGGTGACGTGGGTTTAACTGAGGCAGAGCTGGGCAAGGTCACCAGCCTCACTCTCTCCTCTGGAGCCATCTGGGTCCAGTGACTAGACATAGAGCAGGACGACTGGAGATGGCTCAATAGGTATAGGTAACAAGCCATTATGGGTGTTATCTCCATTTTGCAGATTAGAAGCCTGAGGCTCAGAGTGGTTAAGGGGTTTGCTTGTCGTTATGCTGCTCGGATATGTCAGAAGCAGGATCGGAACCCAGATCTCCCTGCCTCCAAGTCAGATACACTACCTACCACACCACACTGCCTTTAACAGCCTTCCCTCTTGACTCTCCCTAAATCTCATCCTTCCAAAGTTCTGCTCCAACATCACCTCCTCCTTGATCACACTGCTCTCTCCCTATTCTGAGTTCCCACAGCCCTTAGACTTTACCACTTACTCTGGCACTTAATTCTATTCTGTTTGAGATAATTTTCTAGTTCCATTGGCAGACAAAGTACTTCACAAAATTGTGTGCATTTCCCTTATGATTCCCTATTCCTCCCTTTCCAGGTCCTGCCTGATTATCTGAAGGGCCTCTTCAATAGCCTGCCCACTGAACAGCCCAGTGAACAACAGAGACAGCAGGTGTCCAAGCTAGCTGCCCTCCAGCACCGTGCCAAGGACAGCGTCTATCTGCCCAGTGTGTAAGGACCCCTGCCCCACCCCACCAACCTCTCCAGATGATTCCAGAATCATTCTCCCAGAGGTCTTCAACTTCCGAGGAAAGTGGGAGAAGCAGGCAGGAAGGATGGACACTGAGAGCTTGAGCCCTGGGTCCTATTGCCAGCAGCTAAAGCTATTTGGGACTCCCCTTTCTATATGCTATCTAACTCCTCGGTTTGACTGCTGCCCTCGGTCAGGTAGCAATGACAGTAACAGCTGGCTTGTGTAGAGCACCTTGAGGTTACAAAGAGCTTTACAAACATCATCTCATTTTACCTTGACAACAGCCTAAGAGATGGGTGCTGTTCTCAGCCTCATTTTACAGATGAGGAAACTGAGGCTGATGACTTCCCCTTGTCACAAAGCTAGTAAGGGTCTGAGGCAAGATTTTAACTCAAGTTTCCTGACACCAGGGCCAACACTCTATCCACTGCACCACCTTGCTGTTATGTGAGGCGGGGAAAATCACTTTTATCTGTGGGCCTCAGTTTCCTCATCTGTACAATGATACAATTGGACTAGATGGGCTCTAAAATTCTAGGTGGTGCAGTGAATAGAGCAATAGCCCTGGAGTCAGGAGGACCTGAGTTCAAATGCAGCCTCAGACACTTAACACAAAAAACTAGCCGTGTGACCTTGGGCAAGTCACTTAACCCCAATTGCCCTACCTTCCCCCTCCAAAAATTAAAAAAAATAAAATAAAATAAAATTCTTTCCATTTATAATATCTATTTTGAGTCCCCTGGGGGTGGACCAGAGGCCAGTGGTCAAAGACTAGAAACCAGAGGAAGATGATGTGGTCCTAGAAAGGGGCTGGACAATAGAGGAGAGAAGAGGCTTCAGAACCAAGTGTCCCCCCCATCATGTATCCACACAAATTCCTGGGCGTGAATGTTTTTATATCTGCACGGCAACTTTAGCTGCTCGAGGGAAGGGGCTGCCTTTTGGCTCTTTTGGTATCCCCAGTGTTAGATGGTGCCTGGTACGTGGGTGCTAAGTTTCATTGATTGATGGATTATAGAAATCTCCAAAAGTCTTCGAATCACCAGAGCAAGTGCTGAGAGGCCAGGAGGCAGCAGAGATGTCATTGCTCTTTATTCACTGATGCCCGGAGAGGGAAAGGTCAAATGTCCAGTGGGGGCGGAGAAGAGTGAAGAGAGGTGACATTAATAATATAGTATGATGTTCCCAACAGCCCTTTCCCACATTTTCAGTCAGTAAACGTTTATTAAGCATCCATTGTGTGCCTGGCCCTGTGCTGGAAAAACGGATAAACAGGAAACAATCCCCATCCTCAAGGGCCTGCGTACAGAGAGGGGGATAAGGAAAAGTTCGGTTACGAGCACTACATTCAAAATAATGTGGTGGGGGGAATACGTTAGCAGCTGGGGGCATCATGAACGGCCTCATCTAGGCCGTGGCATTTCAGCTGAGTTCTGAAGGAAATTAGGGATTCGAAGAGGTGGGAGAAATGAGGCAATGGGTTCTAGGGCTGAGGACAGCTTGTTCCGAGGCACGGGAGACTGACTGTCACAATCAGGCAAGCAAGCGTTGTTTGAGAGCCTGTGCGAACAAAAGCAAAGTCATCCCTGCCTTCAGGGAGCTTATGATCTAACAAGGTTGGCAGCACGTACGTAGGTGGGTGACCAGGGAGGGGAAGATAATAGGATCCAGGGGTGGGTGACCAAAAAACACCTTGTGAGTATTCACGGAAGCAAGTGATTCCAAGCAGCAGAGCTGAGGGGAGACAGAGACAGAGAGAGACAGACAGAGAGAGAGAGAGACAAAGAGAGAGAGGGAGACAGAGAGAGAAACAGAGAGACAGAGACCGAGAGAGAGAGACAGAGAGAGAGACAGAGACAGAGAGAAACAGAGACAGAGACAGAGAGAGAGACAGAGAAGAGACAGAGAGATAGAGACACAGAGACAGAGAGAGAGAGAGAGACAGAGAGAGAGAGAGAGACAGAGAG
>JAQQSU010017749.1:0-10631 GCA_028627135.1 Pseudochirops cupreus | reverse complement strand
GCTCCACTCTAATTCTGAAGGAATTATTCTCTTCAGAAAGCTTTTGAGATTCTTTTTCCATCTGGCAAATTCGACTTTTTAAAGCATTCTTCTCCTCTTTGGCTTTTTGGACCTCTTTTGTCATTTGAGTTAATCTATTTTTTAAGGTGTTATTTTCTTCAGTCAGGTTGTTGACTCTCTTTTCATGATTTTCTAGCAGGATTCTTATTTCTCTTCCCAATTTTTCCTCCACTTCTCTCATTTGGTTTTCAAAATCCTTCTTAAGCTGATCTATGGCTTTTAGGCAGTCTTCACGTTTCTTGGAAGCTTTTGGTGCAGGAGTTCTGACTGTTGTTTTCCTCCCTCTTCTGAAGCCTTTGATTCATAAACTGTTAGAATTTCAGACTTAGAAGGGATCTCAGAGGTCATGTAGTTTTAACTGAAACCCAAACAACCATGCTTTCTCCCCCTGTAAGAGTATTCAATTTTTGTCTGAAGACTTCTTGTGGTAGAGAGGTATATGGTATGATGAAAAAAGTTCTATACTCAGCATCTGGAAAGACCTTAGTTTGAATCCTGATTCTAATACTTATTACCTGGGAGACCCAGAGCAAGTCAGTCTTTTAGACTGACTTGTGGAGATGATAATAATTCATGCACTTACCACATGAAAGGATTATTACAAGAATAGTAATTATTATAGGATCCTCACTACCTTTCAATATAGCAGTTTCCACTTTTAGATAATACTAGTTGTTGGGAAAAAATTCATTGTACCAAAGTGAAATGTGTTTCTCTGAAACTTACAACTATTGACTCCTGTCCTGCTCCCTGTAGGACCTCAAAGAACATGACTAATCCATCTTCCATATTACACTTATTCAAATACTTGAAGGTACTAATTACATTCTTCCTCAGTCTTCTCTTACCCAAACTTGTGTAATGGTAAGGGAATTTGAAGACTTTCCTGTCCCTTAATGGGCCTCACTTGGAGTCCAACAAGAGTAATTGGAGCCATTGAAGCCCTTAGCTTTGAAAACCCAGATTTTGGTGCTTCTCTCTCTGGTAACTAACATTGTATGTATGTAATAGTCAGACAGTTAGAAGCCTCATCTATTAGTCTGTTGAATTGTGTTATTTTCTCTGGATTTTTTGTCTGTTTGTAGTTTCTGTTTGTATTTTCTGAATATTAATATATATATACATTTTAGATATGCATATATATGTATACATATGTTTGATTAAAGTAAGGTGGTTAACCCCTTTTGAGTTGCTTTCCTTTAGAAAAGCAGGCTAAAGAACCTGTGCTGGCAGCCATCCTGTGTATGCAAGGGTGCTTGCTGATACAAAATGGCATAGTCAGCAGCATCTGCAAACTAAAAGTAAAGTATTGGGGCTGGGATAACTGTTTCTTTACTAGTTGTAGCTGTGATTCTATGGAGCCATAGAGCAGGAGCAAAGAACTGTCTGACTTCCAACTTCGGGGAGGTGAGAGTAGGAACCAAGAGCTCCCTGCATTGTGACTCAGGCAGAAGCCAGGAGTGGCTGGCTGCTGAAGGAAGAGGAGGAACCTAGGTATTCAGAATCCAGCCCCAGGGCAATATAAGGACTGTGCAGCAAGGTGGAAGTGCTGATTGTGCTTTCTTGTGTGCCCTTGTGACAGTCTGGGATCCAGGGGGAGGGTAGAATTGTCTGTAATGGGTGATGGGAAATGCTGTGGACTCCCAAGGACCTAACCCTGTTGGTTTTGTTGCCCATCTACCCCTAAGGGCTTGGAAGCAGGGGTTGGAGCAGTGTTAAGACTGAGACTTGGCTCATTAGGGCCTGTACCTGAGAGTGCTAGGAGGAAGCTTGCAAGAGCAGTGTGGGGTGAAGGATACCCCCCCCAAGAGAACTTTATTTGGACATTTTTGTTGAAGATTAAGCAGATTATAATGCTATGTACTTTGTGTTTGTTTAAGGCAGCGTGGCCACTCTGGTAATGAGTTGTTATGTTATGTATCTTGCAAATGTGATTTGTTTATTTTGTGGGGATTGTGTTGTACTTAAGAAATGGTAATGCCAATTCAGATGCCCGTAATTATACTAGAATCTCACTCACAACTCTACATCCTGCCCATACTATTTGAGTTTTTTGTCAAATGACCTGCTGAAATAGAAGAGTCTATGTCATTTCCCTTATCTATTAGTTTAGTAACCTGCAATGAAAAAGTCATTCTCAGTGTGGTGAATCTATCATATTGATAAACTAATACTAAAATGATAAAGCACTTCACACTAGTGGAAAAGATGGAGAAATATGGATTAGATGATGATACAATTAAACAGATTTGAACTGTAAGGATAGCTATGCCCAAAGAATGGCTGTTAATGGTTCCGCATCGATATGGTAAGAGATATTCTAGTGAAATATCCCAAGGTTCTACATTTTCACATTTTCACTAATGACTTGGATAAAATCATAGATGACCAACTCATCAAATTTTCAAGCAACACAAAATGGGAGGAATAGCCAACAAACTGAAGGACAGTGTCAGATATGTTTACACACCTCCTTTTAATAAAATATTATAGTTTGTCAGTATAGTTTGTCATTAGCCTATACTTTAAAAAGATCTATTTTCTTTCTTTTTGTAAATTAGAACTGTATCAACCTTTGCCTTTTTCGAATTTCAGCAATCTTTCTTCATGGATCCTAGTTAAATCAAATGAATTCCACACAAATAAAGAAATGTAGCATAAGATCAAATGCTGAAGAAAGCAGGGCTGAGTTGGTTTCTATTCTTCCATTCCCCTTTCCCTTCCCCATTCCCGTCATTGTAGTGAGAAGCAAGGCTCTGCATCAATAAAGTCTCCACCCATTTTCCCATTTCCTATTGCTCTCCATTCAATATAATACAAGGTTACACAAGAAGGAACTGTCTAGTTCTGACTCAATCCCTTATACTACAATCCAAAGATGTGGCCAAGAACAAGCTTCATGAACATGTATATGTGGTCCTGTGGAAAGACCTACGCCTTTTTTCTATACAGCAAGAAAATCATCATATTCATGTCTTTTTTTTTTCATTTTCTGCATAAGCATTATGATAATCCAATGATGTAAGACAATTCCAAAAGACTCATGATGGAAAATGCTATCCACATCTATTGAGTCTGAATGCACACTGAAGCACACTATTTTCTCTTCTTCCATTGTTTTTTTTCCCTTTTGTTCTGATTCTTTTTTCACTACATGACTAACGCGAAAATGTTTAATATGATCATACCTGTACAGCCTTTATCAGTATGAATGCCATCTTGGGGAAGGGAGAGTAAAGGGAGGAGGGAAATTTAGAATTCAAAATCTTATGAAAGCAAATGTTGAAAACTAAAAATAAACAATTATTTTAAATACAAAAATAAACATGATTTTGAATAGTGAAGAGTCCCTCTCAGTGTTGCTATCCATACAATCAGGGAAAGATAATTCTGGGACAATCTTATTAAAAGAATGTCCATGATGTTGGAACAAGTACATTGTAAAATGTTGAGCCCCATCATTAAGCACGCTAATAAATTCTTTGTACAGCTTCTCAGTCACAGTGAAGTTTTATGAAGAAAATTTAAGTCCCTGCTCACTGAATCACGTAAACTTAAGCCTTGTGAACATACCAGAGCAAATTTCCAGTGAAATAGCTGTAGAAAGGCTAGTAGTTGCCCACATATTCACAAAATAATTTTCCTTCTCTCTGCTGGGCTCACCCTGTGTTCATTATACTGGTTCATAACTTCAAACTTCCATTTATTTGAGATTTTATTTTATATTAGTTCTCTTTTAGTTCCTCTGAATATAAATTATTTTATACTAGTTTACTTCATATTTCCAAATTACATATAAAATTTAGCAATCATCTTCAAAGCATGATAATTTTGTTGTCTTATTGCCTATTTTTAAACCTTCAATTTCTTTTTCTTGTCTTCTTACTATAGCTAGCAGTTCTATTACACTATTGAACAAATTATGGTTCTTTATTTCTATTAGGCATAAAGGCAACCTACCTAGTCCTGGCTCTGGACATTGATGGTCTATGAGTTAAAACATTATAATGTCCTTGAGAGAACATGGCCAAGTGGGGATAGCACTGGACTTGTAATCAGAAAGATCCAACATCAAATCTGATCCTTGACACTTAGTAGCTGAGTGACCATGGGCAAGTCCTATAATTTTTCTATGCTTCACTTTCCTCATTAGTAAAATGAAGAGATTGAACCCCTGGAATCTAAGGTCCTTTCTGCCTCTATATCTATGATATTGTGATTCTTGCTCACTCATATTTTTCTTATGTGCTAAACGTTAAGACTTTACACAGGCTGTTGATTAAAAATTTAAATTGTGTTAGTGTGAAAGTAATACAGACAGGGTAAAGAAAGGACAACATTTGGCAGTTGTATAAGATTCTGCTACTAACCCCCGAAAATGAAAGAAATGCCAGAGGATTCAAAGAGAAAGGGGTCCATTATTTGATAGAGTTTCAAACAACACTGCACTGAGGGATCAAAGACAGATTGACTTTTGAAAAATAAAATCCATGCTTATTTGAAAACCTGTAATATAATTGATGTATAATTGGGGAGTTTTCTTCCCATAAGTGGGGTTTTGATTCAAAAAAGTCAAATCTGGTTTCTTATCACCCTGCTGCCCTCCATGATAATGGAGAGGAGAAAGACTGATTTAATCTAACATTTTGTATATCACAATGTGATATTATACTAATCCCAATGAAATCCCTGAGTATTTTTATAAGGACAGAACCCTCTTTTTTCCTATCTAATATTAAGGCAATACCAAAAGGAGGGCTAGAAATAGGCTGGACTAGTATGCTTCGGACATAAAAGAATACCCTCTAGGAGAGGACATGTAAATCAGACCATCATCTCTCCAGTGCATACTACTCCCCACTTTAGTGTGTTTTCTCTGATACCAAACTAATATATTACATTTTAAACTGTAGCTGCCTATTCCTTTTCCCCACTTATAGCTGTGGGATTTTATTCTCCTCTTGAACTCTGGTTTGACTCAGCTCAACTTTCTATTCACTCTCTTGGATTTTTCACAGACCAATCTTTCTTTGGCACCTCACCAGAGTGGATTTTGACACACTGATAGTTGATCTAGTCTCTCCTTCTTCATCTTTTTGACATTTCTTTCTAATTCTCCGAGTTAGCAGCAAAATCTATGCATCTGCTTAATCACATACACTCTTCCTACATCCACTCTCCATCACCCGCCCACCTCCACAACATCAAACATTTTACTGGTGAGACTGTCTAGTCATAATGTATTTCCTATGAGAAAATGTGAATGAATACAGAGCAATGCCAATACCTAAAACCTCCTGATCTTCATGATTAAACACAAATCATAGAACCATGCATTTTCTTGGACCAAACCCTTTTCTCCTAATATTTGTTGGCTACAAAATTAATTTCCTTTTAATAAGGACATGCATAAGTCAGTACCAATTACATTATCCATGATGGAATAAGGGTCTAACAGGCAGCTTACAAATACAATCCCAAGTATAACCTTCTCAGTCTTCAAAAAGTTAAAGTGAATTAAAATGAAATAAATTATCATGCTTGATTCAAACATCTTCACTAGCTATCATTTGATATCTCTCCTCAACTTCATGGATAAAATTTTTTAGAAACTCATCTACACTGGATACTTCTACTTCTTCTCTCCTTCCTCACACATAAACCTTGCACAACTTGACTTCTAACCTTATCATCAACTGAAACCACCCTTTCTAAAGTTACCAGTGATTTCTCAATAAAAAAAATCTAGTGGTCTTTTGTCATTCCTCATCCTCCTTAACCTCTTTGATCACCTCCTAAATATTTTCCCCTCACTAGACTCCTTCCTGATTCTTATCCCACCAATCTGATCATTTCTTCCCAATCTCTTTCACTAGATCTTCATCCAGGTTGCTCTCACTGAGATAGTGTCCCCCTATGTCTTCTCTTTGCCTTCTATAATGCTTTGACTAGTAATTTCATCTGCTCTCATGGGTTCAGTTGTTACTTCAATGCATATAATTCCCAGACCAATCCATCTAACTCTAACTTACCTCGTCCTTATCACATCACAAAATAACTTTTGTGCATCTCAATGTATTCCTTTATCTTAAACTTCTCCTTTAACAAAAATTCCCTATCTTTTTTGAGGGCACAATCATTCTCCTACTCACCTAGGCTCACAGTCTTAAAGTGATCCTAACACCACATATTGACTGAGATCATTTTCTTTTGGGTTACTATTCAAAAGTAACACATTAATAAATGAATAAATGTCTTATTGTTTCAATAAAGGTAAGAGACACCTAAGAGGTTCTCAAACTTTTTTGTTCTCAGGACCTCATTACAATCCTAAACATTACTGAGGACCCAAAAAAGGTTTTGTTTATGCGGATTGTATCTATTGATAGTTATAGTATTGAAAATTGAAGTGTCATTATTATTATTAAAATAGTTCTGATGGCACACACCTCCTAAAACTGCCCTGAGTACCTCATGGAGTCCCCAGGTCAGACTTTAAGAACCTCTGTTATACCTAATTTTGTTAGCATGGAAAGCAAATAAATATGCAGGTCTGAGTTAACTTTAAAAGTTCTCTATCGGGGCAGATAGGTGGCTCAGTGAATAGTGCACCAACCCTGAAGTCAGGAGGACCTGAGTTCAAATGTGACCTCAGACACTTGACACTTAACTAAACTGTGTGAGCTTGGCCAAGTCACTTAACTCTAATTGTCTTACCTTTCCCCCTCTAAAAAAAGTTCACTGTTTTCTCACTTGGAAGGAATAAAAACAAGCTACGTAAGTGATTCCCTATAGATGATCCTTTTCAATGTCAACCCCAGCTCAAGAAGTCCCAGAGCTTTTTGCAACATAGGCTACCTTTTGTGCATGTTTGGCCATGATCAAACGTGATCAAGTTCTGAGATCAATGCTACCTTCATCAGCCTTCCAAGAGTCATTAAAGCTTCAGGTATCTAAGCCACAATGCTTTCATTCTAAGCTAAATTGATGTTTTAGGGATCACTGTTAGCTGTCTTTTATTCAATAGAATGTCTTCCTAATCCACCCTAGTAAGGGAAGATATGAAAACAAATGGGGCATTCACATCCTCGATTGCCAGTCCTACAGTACTTGGCTTCTACTTCAGGCATTGCTCAGCATCCCACCCCACCCCCAGCTTTTTCCCCCTGTCTGTAGTACTTTGACTTTTTTCCTTATACTTGAACCATGATCTGCCCTTCAATGTTTTAGATGAAATCATTTCTCCATTCCCCTGCCCACACTCTCTACCACAGGAAGGCTTCAGTAACAATTATGAAACCCATGCAACCTGGAATGCCAATCTAGTCAACCCTCAGTCTCAATTATGGAAGGTGGGACTGGTCAAGGGATTGAGAAACAGTACATTATTCTACTGTCTTTAAAACTCACTATTAAGTGCTGGTCTTTTTTTTAACTATTAAAAAACACAAATAGAGTCAATCAGCACATCCAACAGAATGTTCCAATGAGACACCAAGTTCCAGATCGTACTAAAGGTAATTATTTTTTGAAAATCAAAGAAATTGTATTTATGACAGATAAAATGAAATTAAAGCAAAAGTTAAATGAATTTGAGTGTCAGCATTTAATTTTAATAGGTACCTTTCAGATTTTAGCAAATTGCACTAGATATGTACTTTAACACTAAATGAGAAAATTTGACTTTAAAAGGCTTATAACAAAAAGCATTTAAAAACAAATCTTACTTTCATAGCCAGGAATAAGGGATGCCTACAAAAGAGTCACCAGCTGCACAAACCTCTACAGGCAGCAGGGAGGCTGAATTACTTTGCCAAAAGAAAAAAGTCTGTCCACTTTTAGAGGAAAAAAAGAGGCACAAATTAATAGTGATGAATTGCCTAGAGATAGATTTTAATGAAGGAGAATGAGCTAGTAATTTAATAGAGTCACATCTGGTAAGGAATGCAAATTATTTAAACTATTCTAGCACATCTGGCCTTCCCCCATCAAATAAAAAATGCAAGTCCCAGGTAAAATTAGAAACTTCCACATGATTACTTCAACTGTAAAAGAAAAGCATATAAATATCGTGACATCTCTAGGAAGATCTAGCAGCACAGTCAACAAACTTGTCAGTAACATTATTACTGAAAAGTAAAATTAGCTGTATCCCACAGATCGTGGGATGATCTAAAAGCCACCAGCCACGAATAATCCCAGCAAAAATTACCTCGGTTCAAAATTCATTGAATAGTAATAATTAGCTGTTGGACTTCATATTTATTAAGCCCCCATTTTGTGTGGTGCATTACACTAGGTGCCTCTGATGCACAGATGAAACAACATTTAGCCCTTGCCCCGAAAACCAGATTTCCATATTTAAGCTAAACAAAAATTCCTAAGTGAATTCAAAGCATTTATTAAGTACTTATGTGTCAGGCACTGTGCTAAGTGGTTGAGGTACAAACACAAGGAAGAAAGACATTTCCTGCTGTCAAAGAGATTAAAATGTAATGGGGGAAATTAAATGTAAAAGGAAGCTGAAAAGTGAGATGGAGGTAGGGAGAGGATGGAAAAGTTCAAAGGAGTGTAGCCTGGTTGGAAATGAAAAGATGACTGGCCAGGGTGCCTCCTTTAAAATATGTTCTGTTACGAGCCCTTCAAACCCCATCCTGCCCCTCCCAATCAAAGGGAGAGAGGATACTGATGAGGGGAGAGTGCCAAGGCTGATTTATCTGGAATGATGATGAGGTCCCTGAAATCATAATGGAGAAGTACTAAGGAGTGCAACTGGGTGAGAAAAGGAACGAAACACTTATACCACTATCTTGTGTTCACCATATTGACTTGTTTTTGTCTCCAGTTGGATTTCATAATTTCCACTGCTTTCTGTATTGCCAGTAATGTTTGGTAATCAGGTATTATCCGATAATAAAGAACACTTTGACAGATCAAATTTACATATACATACACACATATTTACATTTAATTTTATTTCTTCAATTAACAAAAACACCCAGATATTTCCTCCCCCTCTAGTTTCCCCTTTCTTAAAAAAGGAAAGGAATTTTTAAAAATTCTTTGTAACCAAGGTGCAAAGTCAAGCAAAACAAATTCCTATATTATCTATGACAAAAATATATATATATGTATATATGTATGTATATATATATACATATATATATATATATATATATATATATAGCATATGTATATATGCATATATGTATACTTTCCCTTTTGCACTATCTCTCTGTCAGGAGGTGAATAGTCTGCTTCATGATCAGTTCTCTGGAACTGTGGTTGGTCATTGCAATGAATACTGTTTTAATATGGAAACAGACCTTGCTGAGGGCACTAATAATCTGTTAAACATGCCATTAGATTGAGCAGGAGAAATAATAATGCCCATCTAATGATGGCTATTTTCATTCACATTAACAAGTATGACAGACAACAATATTTCCCAGAAGACACCAATAACACTCCCTTTTCTTAAATATGAATAGTTCAAAATGAGCTTTATGTGCCATTCTTTCCTTCCATTCAAGTAGAGTAAAGCAAAAATGTGTTAATGTTATATCCTAGTACTCTAATGTTTTGATGACCTGACCAATGTTGGCCTTTCATTTGGTGATAGGGAGCAGTGGTGTCAAAATCAAAGAGATGTAGGGTCCACTAAATCACAACATTTTCATCCGTTTCAGTGTATGCTTGGGAGCGTTGCAGATTTCATTTGACACCACTGATCTAGGTCGCAATCTATCTATGCCTACCCATACTGTGCAACTCTTGTCTATGTCTATGTCCACTAAAAGGAGTTGATCTTAAGTTATCTTGATATAAGAAGGATACCAATTGAACACTGGAGTATCTACCAGTTATCCCTGCTATTGCATGACTGTCCAATCTTCTTTTCTATCATGTATTTATTATATTAACATCCTCTATAATTCTTCATGATTTCTTATTTGTAGTTTGCAACATCTCCCTCATGTCTACCATGAGCTGTTTGGTGGTACCTAACTTCAGTTCTTCAAAGACTATAGAGTTTTTTTGCTATGTCAGAACTAAAAATTACATCCATGCATGTCATGATCAGTCATTGGAATAGCGTGTTAGCTGAGGACAGATGATATATTTCAATTAATCCACTCTATTGCTAGTTTGACTAAAAATACTAAAAAAACTAAAAAAAACATGTGTAAGACCATATGTAGGACCAACAAATATTTAGAAATTTCCCAAATATATAGTCTCTTTTCTTTTTTTTTTTATATATGAGATTCTTTATTAAATTTTTTGAGTTACATCTTTTCTCCCCGTCTTTCCCCCGCCCACCACCCCAAAACAGCCATCCCAGTATTTCCCCCCTCCCCCAGTCTATTCTCTCCTATGTCACTTTTTGGTAGGGCAGGCTGGATCTCCCAACTGCAGTGCCTGTGTATCTCAAGTTCCAGTTGGATGTACTCAATAATAACAATAATAGTTGCATATATATATATATACATACATACACACACACACACACATATATATATATACATATATACATACAAAGATAGATAGATAGATACACATTCATAACA
>JAQQSU010017748.1:0-10632 GCA_028627135.1 Pseudochirops cupreus | reverse complement strand
TTTTCTGTTTGTTTGTAACTTCTGTTTGTATTCTCTGAAGTTCAGGGTGCCGACTTTTCCCCCTGAACTAGGTAAATGATATTTGATCGATTAAAGTAAGATTGTTAACCCATTTTGAGTTGCTTTCCTTTAGAAAAGCAGATCTAAGAACCTGTGCTAGTAGCCGCCCTAGGTATGCTTAGGGTGCTTGCTGATACAACCCATTCCTTGCCCACTTGTCCTAACACTGATCATGTTTATCCTGCATGATAAGCCTACATTCCTCCATCTTGCCACTTCATTTCTATTTATGTGCTGCTGCACAGAGGTAGAGGACACAAAACCCTGCTGACTGAACCTAAATTTTCTAAACTTAACTGGACCCTATTGCAAAAAGGCAAACATTCTATACCTCTATATGTATGAGTGGAGAGAAGGAAACATATGTTTCCCACTCTCCATAACAGCTGATCTAAATCTTTTTGTCTCCTCAAACCTACTATATCCCTTCCACTTCCCAGCCATGCCCTTCATATTTTGCAGAAAATTTGGAGACAATTCTCAAGGACTTCCCACCCTTCTTTCCTCCTCCTCATCTCATATTGCTTAGATATCTTTCTGTTATCTTCTTCTTTACTCCAATTTCAGATAAAGAGGTAGCCCTTCTCCTTGCCAAGGCAAGGCCCTTTACATGTCACCTTGATACAATCTCCTTCTAGCTTCTCCAGCAAATTCCTCTCATTATTATCACCATTCTCTCTCTTATCTTTTGTCTTACTCTTTCTGCTTACTGGCTCTTTCCCTCCTGCCTACAAACATGCTCATGTCTCCCCAATCCTTAAAAACTCTTACTTCATCAGATTATCCTTTCTAGTTATAGTCTTATATCTTCCTTCCTTTTTTGGTTAACATTTGGTGCCTCTTCTTCCTCTTCTCTCACTCTCTTCTAAATCCTGTGCAATCTAACTTCCAAATTTATCCTCCTCTCTCCAAAGTCACCAATGATTTTGTAACAACCAAATCTAATCATCTTTTCTCCACCCCAATCCTTTTTTGAAATCTCTGAAACATTCAATGCTGTTGATCACCTTGCTCTCCTAGATGCTTTCTTCTTTCTGGGTTTTCATGACATTGCTGTCTCCTGGTTCTACTCCTACCTGTCCAACTGCTTCTTCTTAGACTCTTTTTCTTCATTTATGTCATGCTCACAAACTGTAGGTAACCCTGAAGGCTCTGTTCTGAGCCCCTTTCTTTTTTTTTTGCTCAATATTCTCTTACTTTGTGATCTCATCAGCTCCCATGGGTTCAATGATCATCTCTACGTTTATGACTCCCAGATTATATAGCCAGTCCTAGTCTCTCTGTTGAGTTATATTCCTATATCTCCAGCTGCCTCTTGATAGCTAGAACTGGATGCCCCACAGGCAAGTCAAACTCCATGTGTCCAAAACCAAACTCATTAGCTTTCTCCTAAAACTTTCCCTTCCGGGACAGCCCTGGACTCAGGAGGATCTGAATTCAAATGTGGCTCAGACACTTGACACTTACTAGCTATGTGACCTTGAGCAAGTCACAACCCCAACTGCCTTGCCTTCCACCCTCCAAAAAGACCAAAAAAAAACCCCAAACCCAAACAACAAAAAAACCCTTTCCCTTCTTCCCAACTTTCCTATTATTATCAAGGGTACTGATGGGGTGCTAGGATGCCTTTGTAACATTCAGGGTGCCTTTGTTTGTAACATTGTTGTAACTTCAGTCTGTAAAAATCTCACTTGTGTTCGGTTACCTATGTCTGTAACATCAGCTTGTGCAATTAAGTTGTAAATCCACACCTCCTCCCAGCCTGAAACCATTAACTCTGCCCAGCTGTAACTATCCTTGCTTGGCATAATAACAAGCTATACCTAATGAATCCTTCAAAAGCATTTCATAAACAAACTCTTAGTTTAGATAAATGTATACCTCCTTTGTTCTAGTGGCCAGCTGCTACTATGAATCTTTCAATGCACTATCAGTAAGCAAACTCCTCACCATTAAGAATATCCTGGATCTCCAATCAGCCTAGTTTCCCAACATCTATCTTGTCAAAACACAACATTGATGGGTAACAGACTGGACACCTCTCAGTCATCCCTGACCGAAAATTGACCTAGTGACGTTTTAAGGCAAAAATCACACCTCCTGGTAGCCCCACCATGGGCTTTCTCCCAGTGAATTATGGGCAATATGCCTGTGCAGTTGATATAAAAAGTGCATGTCCCTTTAAGCACTGACCACTCCTTAACTCCTCTCAAATCCCTCCCTTACTCACCTAGTTAGCATAATTGATACCTGATTTATGGCTTTATTACTATATAATCAATATCCCTGATTCCTGTAGGTTGCAGGCTTTCGCTGACACCCCCAATTCTGCCCGCTGAAAAGCGTAATAAACTTTTACAGTCCTGCAAAGATTGCTTGAGTCTGGGGAATTTATTTCAGACTAGAACCCTCAAAGGATTTCCTAGAAATCCTTCCTCCCTCTCTCCCTCTTCAGTACCACCATCCTCCCAGTGCCCCAGGCTCAAAGCCTCAGTATCATCCTGGACTTCTCACTCTCCCTCACCTGACATATGGAATCCATTGCCAAATCTTATCATTTCTACCTTAACATTTCTCATATGTGTTTCCTTCTCTCCATTCACACAGCCACCTTGGTAAAGGCTCTCATCACCCCTTACCTGGACTACTACAATAGCCTTCTAATTCAATCTCCCTGCCTCAATTCTCCCCCTACTCCAATCCATCATCTGCTCACCTGCCAAGGAGATTTTCCTAAAGTCTAGATCAGACAAACCATATCACCTTCCCCCTATACACATCCCTCTGCTCAAGGAGCTCCAATGACTCCCTGTTACTTCCAGGGTCAAATATAATGTCCTCTTTTTGGTACTGAAAGCTTTTTATAGCCTGCCTACTTCCTTCATTTCCAGTCCAGCAAGCACTTAACAATCCAGCTCTCCTAGCCTGTTTGCTGTGCCTTGAACAGAACATTCCATTTCCTGTCTCTGTGACTTTACATTGGCTGTCTACAAGGCCTCAAATGCTTCCCTCCTTACCTCTGCCTCTTATCTTCTCTGACTTCCTTTAAGACTCCAAGGATTCTGTTTAAGATGTGCCTTCTTCAGGAAGTCTATCTCAGTCCCTATACCTGCTAATTCCTTTCCTTTTCAGATTACCTTCATCTACTCTGTATGTATCTTGTATATCCCCAGTTATTGACATATTATCTTCCCCATTAGAATATGAGCTTCTTGAGGGCAGGGACTATTTCAGTGCATGGCACATTGTTTTTTGTCCTTCATTTTCAAAGAGGACCAATAACATTATGGAGTGGTGTCTTGACATTTGTATGAATTGGATTTAAGTGAGGCAGTTGTACAAAGTTATATAGTAAAGGCATACTAAATGCCTATTGACTGACTTGCAAGGTAGTTGTGTCTTGGGTCCCACCAAGTCTTAATCACTCCTATGAAGTCATAGTTATTGTCATATATTAATATCTCTAGCTCATTTTTGTTTTGCCTATATTCTGGGCAATAATAAATCGATGCCTAAGCCCAAATGAACCCATATCTGCCATTCTTTTCCATTATCAAGCCCTGTGAATTGCTTCACTGTTAGAATTATTCCTCTGTCATTCTAGCTGTTTTCTACAGTATCTGGGATAGTAGCTGTATTTTGGTTCTTTTCTCCTTCCTTTTCACTTTAAAATTCAAAGCCTTCTTGATCATATTGGCTAGTCTCCAAGCAAATACATTCTTCCCAGCCCTCTTTAGATATATTCCACCCCTGGCAAGAGCCCATCATTAGTGGAGCTTTAGCCAAGATCCAGAATTCTAAATCCTATACTCTGACCTCATTGCTTTAGACAGCCCTAGACAGCTGTTCACTTCACTGTCCTTTTCTTCAGTTGGCAACAATCATGAATACATCATCTCTGCATGTCCCTAAATTATTAAGTTTCCATCCCAGTGGCTCATAATCTCTAACAATTATTTCAAGGTTGTTTCTGGAAATATCATTTATTCACTTGTGAATAGCCAGAAGTAGATATTAACGCTTAGGTCCGAGGAACCTTAGGAGACTTTCTGTCACCTTCTGAATAAACAGGTTGAGTAAAGACAATGAGTGTGCTGATTGTTCCCATCAGGTCAACACATGGCCACCTCCAAATGTTTCAGTATAGTTCCCTACCTCCAAGATACTTTTAGCCTTCCTCATGCCTTCTCCTTAACTCTTGGTGGCATCCCGGTCTACTTTATTCTTCATGGAACATGAAAAACTTCTTCAGAGATCTAAATCTATATCTTCTGTGAGTGAAGCATGTTATATTTTTAGAATCAGGAAGGACCTTAAATTTCATTTAGTGCCAGGGGTTCTTAACCTGGGGTCTGTGGATTTGGTTTTCAAAATTACTTTCATAATTATATTTCAATATAATTGGTTTGTAATCATATATATTTTGTCTCATACATTTAAAAACATGATTCTGTCAGACTTCATCAGACTGTCAAAGGGATCCAGAACACACAAAAAAATTTAAGAACCTCTGGTCTAGTCCAATCCTCCCATCTTGCTCCTTTAGCAGGGAAAGAAGTTTGCCTATGGCAAAAACAGAAATGAGGATGACAGTCCTTATGGCGCACTAAACAGTTCTTCCTTACCCAACAAATTCCTTTATTATTTGTGAAAGAGCTAAGATAGGACTGTTAAAATGCTCTTCTCTTGTACTTCTTTTGTTTATTTCCAGTCTCCCAGGTGTGAACAAAGGAAGCAGGTAAAGGAAGGTGGTGTTAGGGAAACAAGCATTTACTATGTGCCAGGCGTTGGCTAAGCACTTTACAAATATCTCATTTGATCCTCACAACAATCCTGAGTGTAAGTGCTATTATTATCTCTATTTTATAGTTGAGGAAATTGAAGCAAAACAAAGGTCAAATGACTCGCCCAAGGTCATACCACTATTCAATAAGGTCAAATTTGAACTCAGGTCTTACTGACTCCAGGTCCAATGATCTATTCACTTCATCACCTAGCTGCCACAATCAGTAATTAGCAGATCTTAACCAGCTCCCCAATTGCTCCAGACCAGTTTTCATCAGAAGGCATTTTCTAGAACTTTTGCAGCAAAAATTCTAAACTCTCTCATGTCCTCACATTTCCTTCTTTTTAAAGGCAGGTTTTTATTGCCATCCTACTAACTCACTTCTCCAAATGAAAAGATAGATGAACTATATGTGCTGTATTTTTAAAATCAGGACTCTGCCATTTTTTTTTCATTTTTACTTTTCATGGAAAGCTCAAAGGATGAATGAATGCGTGCAGTCTTTACATTCCATCATGATCCTTTGGCCCAGAGGTTCTTAACTTATTTTGTCCCATGGGTCCCTGGGGCAGTCTGATGAAGCATATGGACCCCTTCCCTAAATAATGTTTTTAAATGTTTCAAAATAAGATACATAGAATTATAAAGGAAATAAATTACATTGAAATTCAATTATCAAAATATAGATTTTTTAAAAACCCAAGTTCATGGAACCTAGGTTAAGAACCTTTGCTTAAAGGGTGCAGCTAGGTTAAGCAGTAGATAAATTTCTTGGTCTGGACTTAGGAAGACCTTCATTCAAATTCAGCCTCAGACATTTTTTAACTATGAGACCCTAGGTAAGCCACTTAGCCTCTATTCCTTAACTGTAGAATAGGAATAATAATAGCACCTAAGATTATTGTGAGGATCAAATGTGATAATGTTTGTAAAGTACTTAACAAAGTGTCTCACATCTGGTAGGCATTTTATAAGTGCTTATTTCCTTCCTTTAGCCTAATGCCCCCACTTCCAGGCAAATTTGTTTGCACATTGTAATAATAGTACTTAGAATATGCAGCCTTCCTTCCAAAGGGAAGATAGAAAATGAGCTCTTAAAATTCTTTCTCCCTTTGTAATTTACTGATTTGGTAAATTCTAGGTACTTCCGCTTTTAGTTCTCCTCTATTAGATTGACAATTCCTTTAGAGCAGGGACTATGGCTTTTTTTTTTAATTTTTGTTCCCTCAGAGCCTAGAACAAAACCTTACATGTAGTACGTCCTTAAACATGTTTATTGGATTGAATTGCTCCCCTTTCCTGCATCTTTCCACCATGGTGAAATAAGAGTAGTAGCTACCTGACAGGTTTTTCATAGTTAATTGGTCAAATAAGTGAAGTGATTTGTAAAAAGTGTAATAAATCCTTTAAAGGCCATTTCAAACATCAAATATCAATCTGCAGTTAATCTAATTGAAAAAAGAAAAGGTTGGGGTGGCTAGGTGGCACAGCGAATGGAGTCAGGAGGACCTGAGTTCAAATCCGACCTCAGACACTTAATACTTAGTAGCCATGTGACCTTGGGCTTAAGTCACTTAACCTCAATTGCCCTGCCTTCCCCCTTGGAAGAGAAGAGAAGAGAAGAGAAGAGAAGAGAAGAGAAGAGAAGAGAAGAGAAGAGGAAAAGAAAAGAAAGAAAAGAAAAGAAAGAAAAGGTAAGGCTTAGTAGGACATTATTTCTAGATGGCAAGACCCAGATCACAGCTGATTCTAAATCCAGATGCTTCTGAACATTTCTTTCGCATTCATTCACAATACTATAGTTTGGTGACATTTAGGGCAAGTCATAAAGGAATACAATAAGAAGGGACTGAGAGTCTTGGCTCTGAATTTGTGACACTATCAATCTCCCTTAAAAAATATTGACTAGAGTTCAAGTAAAAAAAAATGAGGCAAATTGCATACAGCAATTCGGTAATTCTACTCCTGTAATATCTCCAGTGTCCACAAAATTAATTATTTTAGATCAGCGCATAACTAGGGTGTAGTCACTAGCAACTTTCCCAGGGCACGGAAATTCAGAAGGTGAGCAAAGATTTCTATAGTTCCAGTGGGGAAAAAGTATAATTGATCACAGCATCAAGTTAGCAAGAGGAAGAAGAAGCTACCAGATAGTCCTTCTTCCTTCACCTGTAGCTCAGTAACAATAACTCAATTCTTTTCTTCCAAGGATGAGCCCTAGCAGGACTCTGGGTCTATTTCTTGGGGGCCAGTCTCTTAATATTCCTCTCGTTCCATAAAACTTTACTTCTAGAGGTCTGATGTCTCTCCTCAACCCTCTTTGCCCACATAGTCACCTTAATTTGACTTTTAAAAATTGATTCATGGGTATCTTTTCTGTTTCAGACACCAGAGAACATTCTGTGATGTTTATCCCTAGAGTTAGGATTGTTAGTTACAGATCTGTTGTAACTATGTGATTGTCTATTACTAATATTATTTCTGTTCTGTGAGAGACTTGGTATACATTTTGAGTTGATAGTTATGGACTGCCCTGGATTTTTTTTTTTACTGATTGTGTGATGACCACAGAACGAGGCATCCTTTGCAACTATCAGCAAGAATATTTCTTTGGATAACTTTTATTTCATGTTATTACCAACCTTAGCAAAAGAAAGTTTTATGGAAGGGACGGTTAATCCCAAAGAATTTCACAATTGGCTTGTGTTAGAATCTGCAGATAGTATTCTAGTAGCAGCATCTGTTTATAGCTATCACATGAGTGGCATTATATTCAGGACTTTGTCAGATTATCTGGAGAGAAATTAGCTCCAGTTCTACTAGAGTACAGCAGATTGTAGGTCAAATCCACTTATAATAGATCCCTTAGTGGTACTAAAATTTGATTATGTTGAGTAGTGCTTGTAATAAGTCGATGTTGGTGTGCCAGATGCTTTTATTATCTGAGGTCAGGGGGCTGGAGAATGGAATGTTGAGTCTGCACTTCACAGGCCACCAACAAGTGCACCTATCACTTTTGCAATGTTGTTACTTTCTAGTTGCTTAGAAAGTGTTATTAGAGTATGCTCAGAATGTGAATGTGTGTAGTGCACACTTTGTGCTTGTGTTGAAATTTAGTCCTTTCCTTTTCCTCTCTGCCACTACCCAACCCACAGTGTGGTCCAGGAAAATTGTCTTCTTTCTCCTACTTCATTGTCCCTTTTATGGGCAAATCCTAGCTATATTGAGGTATTTGTTTGCCTTTTTTTAATATAAGCAAACTTTGATTACATCAGATCATTGCAAAAGAAAAGTTCAGCATAACAATGTTATTTCCATAGTCTGGTAAATATATAGAATTTTGCAGACAAATAGGTATGGGAGGAAGAGTACCCAACTCTCTTAGAGTTTAGGGATCATTTAATTCCACTAGCTTGTTCACCATCAACAAAGTAGAGCTCAACTCAAGTGGTTGTAAATTAGGAATGTGATAGAATCAATTCAACAAACATTAATTTAGTGTCCATTCTAGGAGACAGGAATAAAGATGGGACAAACAATCCCTGTCCTCAAGGAACTTTCTGTCTAAGAGGTAGGATAAGATGTGTTAACAAGAGCCTTCATTTGGTAGCACCTAATAGTTTGCAGAGTACTTTCTTTAATGAAAACCCTGGGAGTTAGATAGTACAAATATTGCCTTCCCCATACAGATAAGGAAATTGAGGCTCACAAAGGCAAATTGACTTTCAGGAGTTCTGTGAGTAATGTAGTCATGAAAAAAATCTCATTGTATCAGCACAATGTTCTGTGGACATCATTTATAATGGAATTTGAGTCATAATGGTATTTGAGTCAAATAATTTGCTCCCTCTCCTTCACAAATTCAAATTATCTGTTTCTCTCAAAAAACTCATTCCATTAAAGATAGATGGATTTTCTAACCCTTTAAAATTGTTTCCATCTTTCCTCCACAACCAGCTAAGGGAAAGTAAAATTTAACCTTTAAACTTACTATCCTGGAATTCAGTATTCAAATAGTGGTATTCATCCTGATTGTAGTATTTCTCTCCTTCCCTATGTTATTGTCAAACAGTTCTGAGTGAGACCTAAATTATCCCTAGAATGCCCTTGGCTTTTGTCTGAATCCCTGTACTGCCCTGAATGGAGGGAAGATGGACCCAAGCATCTGTCCCACACATCAAACTAGGAGGATTACAATAGTTTTGTATAATCTATATGCGCCAAGCCCAAAGGAAGGAAAACCGCTCCCAAGACAATCATAGACTCCCTTCCTCTCCAACAATTCCCATCATGCCTAGGCCCTGCCTACATCTCTGGTTGTATCCTTTCCCACCCCACTGTGAAGGTATTGGGTGCTACCCTACTTTGGGTATTAGGTGCTTTTCCTTAGCTGTTTGTTTCATTATAGTTCGTGACTACTTCTCTGTGCCGCACCCTAAAGCCTCAAGCCTTCCCAGTGTGAATTAAAATGTGTCTTGTTATTAGATTGCTGACCCAACTAACTCTTCTGTGAATCATGTCAACTGCAACAGTTTAAGACATATACTAAAAATTTTTTAAATGTTTTGTCTTATAAAATTGTCCTTTCTTAGAAGATTTGGGTGGATACAAGCAAATATAATTACCCTTCCAGAAAATGTTGCTTAGATCAGCTTATTCTGGGTCCTATAACCTCCGACGTAGGCATACCCAGAATAGTGATGGGTTTGGAAGGTGTTGAGGATGCAGCTGTCATTGATCTTGTGACACAAAATTTTCATCACCCTAATCCTTTAATGTTCTCTGTGTCCAAGACCTTGGTCAGCTTACAGCACAATCATGCAAAATAAAGCCCTTTGTGCTTTTCTCTGCTGTTTATGGGCAACTTCCAAGTGGGAGAGAGTACAGCCATTGTTAAGCTACGGGCAGCAGGTACCACCTTCCTGCCCCCAGGTCTCACCTTTCGTGGGTAGTATTGCACTATTTTGAAAAATGAGAATAGTGTTTGCTTGCACATTACCCATCTTCACTGACAAGCTATAACACTAGATAGATGGAATCATTTTTACAGTTAATAACAGCTATCTGACGGCATTTGAAAGGAAGTGTCATCCTTGAAAGCTCTGTTTATAGCATAGCCTTGTCTAACACTAAAAACATGCTGAAACAGATACATTATCAAGAACAGGTAGAAATAAGTTTGATCTGCCACAATGATGAATCAACAGCTCCCTTAAACTAAGACAGAATTCCAAGTTTCCCATATGCCCCACAGCAATCACCGATACTGCAAAGACAAAACCACAGTAAAAGAAATTTAACTCAAATAAAATGGCCTGTGATTTATATTAACAGAAATTGTTTTCAAGCACATCGAACCAAAAGTTTTCAGAGTTGTCATAGGGATCAAAAACCAAAAAGCCTAATTCATTATAAATAGTGTGGTGTGCCAATCAGGTTGCTGCAACTGAAGAAAGACAAAATGGTAAATGGGAAAGGTTCAAATAAGGGTAAATAAAAGGATCCCTGAACTAAAGTGACTTTCTTTATGAGGACAGGCTTAAAAAGGAAAGTTCTTTAGTCTGGAAAAAACAATCAGTCTATGAATAATCATTTATTAAGCACCTACTATATGTCAGACACTAGGGATACAAAGACAAGAATGAAAGCTCTTGCCCTCAAGGAGCTTACTTTCCATTGGCTAAGGATCAAAGGTGATAGTAGCCACAACCAACTTAATTCAACACACATCTATTGAGCACCTACTATATGTCAGACACTAGGGATACAAAGACAAGAATGAAAGC
>JAQQSU010017747.1:0-10632 GCA_028627135.1 Pseudochirops cupreus | reverse complement strand
ATTTTTTTTTTAAATCTCTGTGGGGCTCTGCTTCCAGAAGGGAAAGCTCTGTCCCAAGTAGCTGGGGTCCTCCTGGCTGCTGTAGCTCTCAGGAAGGTGCTGGGTCCCTTTCCTACTTACTTCCGGCTCACTGAATAATGAAGACTCCAGGACCAAGGCCCAAGACTGAGATCCAGATCCAGGCTGCTCAACGCAAGAGCACTTGGCCTCTGAACGATCGCTTAGTCTCCCTGCTATGTGCAGGCCACGGGCACGGAAGCTGCAATGTGCAGGCAGGTGCAAAACCTCTGCCTTTTGCTTTCCAGCCCTGGAGGCCTTTTGACCGGACTGCTTTTCTTCCCCGATTTCGCAAACTTCATTGACCTACTTCTGAACACTGCTCACAGCTGCCACTAATCCAAGGCTCCTTGGCTCCTCTGGTCCAGCCACCCTCGGGGCTCATCCAGGGCTTCAGGCCAGGCTGGTTTTGTTTCGCAGTGCTGATATGGTTCCTCTTGGCTGAGCTGACTTTAGTGGAAAGTATATTTGTGTGTGTTTTGGAATTCTAGGATTAGTTTAGAGTCGTATTTTATGGGTATTTTGGGGTGGCTATGTGAGAGCTGTGATATGTTGCTGCTCCTATGCCGCCATCTTAGCTCCACCCCAATAATGAGAAATTGGAATGGATAGACAGAGATTTAATTTTTTTTATTCTTTTTGTCCTCAGAATAGAGTATGGGATTGGATAAATAGTATGCATGTAATAGAGAATTTTTAAAATTTATCAATTGCCCTGCAGCACTATGAACTAAACTTTCTGATGGTGAATCTTTGTCTTTTTTGGAAGGCTAAGTAGATGAATAAAAGGGAGGTATAAGACAGAAGGAACTAGGACTGAAGTTGAATGGCATGATGTAAGGCCAATCAAAGGCAACTTCCAAGGTTTGACTTACCAGTATAGTAAACCCCATTTATTCAGCAAACATTCACAGAACCAAAAAAAAGTCAAAATACAGTATAACTTGTTCCTTTAGCAAGTTCTCAATTCAATCCAGGTACTACTCCACCCCTAGACAGTACATTCATTTAGTCAGTCAAAAATCTCTTCTCAAATGGAGATTAGTCTCCAACCATAAACAAAGTACATTCATTTGGTCAATCACTCAAAGGCTTCCCACCCCTGAATCTCAAAAGGGGCAGGAGAACACAAAAGGCCATCCACCCTTAAGTTACAAGGTTAAACTCAGCATTGAATACTCAAGGAAAGGTTCTTCTTTCATCTTCACTCCAGGCAAGCCCTCAGCAATCTCAGTTCCTGGGGAGACAAGGCTCATAGCCAGTGTCCTCATCAAGTCACTCTCGGCCTGTAGAACAGTCCCAGAACCCCTGAAAACATCAGCAAGGCCCTCTTCCAGGATTTCTGTGCAGGTACCATAAGAAAATCCTCCTTCAGGGCTTCTGAACCAACAGCCAGGTTCCAGGACCTCTATAACAGCAGCACTGTCCTTCACCATCAGGTGAATCTGGGAAAACAACAACAAAACAGACAGACAGAATACTAGCATCAAAGCCATGCCTCCTCAGGTCTTGGCAGCTCTGGATGGCAGTTCTCAAAGTCCTGGGCACCTCCCACGGGCTCTTAGCAGTCTTTCTCTCAGCAATTCAGACTCCACGATACTGGATACTGTTCTCCCAAAGTCTTTTTGACCTTCTTTAGGCTTGGGCCTCTCTCCCAATTCACAGCTACTCCCAGTTCAGCCCTCTCTCTTCATGTCAACAAGTCCATCCCACAAGTGGGATTCACAAGCTCTAGGTTTTAACACTCAACTCAAAAACTAAGCCAATACAGGGGCATCTCCAAATTCCATTACCAATACACATGACAAATAGGGGGTCTAGAAAAGGATGGAGTAAAAGGGTTGGGACCAGGATACTGGATTGGGGATGGGAGATCTTGCCCCAGAGGGAAAGGACAGATCTCTGCTAAACAAACAAATATTCCCTTAGGGGAAGGAGCTGTTGAGGATGTGGTGAAAAATGAGAATGTCAGAATGAGCTTAGTTTGAGCAAAATTGGATCACTGGAAGGTTGTCTTGTCTAGGGTGATTTTGCCACCTTGGGAAATTTTTCTAACCAAGGAGAAGGTATATGGCAGTTCCTAGAGTCCGAGCTTTCTCCAAGAAGTGGAAAAAACAGAATCAGAGGGAAAACATGTTTGGTAATGGAATGGAGACTGTCTTAGAGAGGAAAAAAGGTTTGGGTAGTCAAATTAGTGTAAAATGTAACTCTTATCTAGCTATTGCTTCCATCACACACAAATTGACATTTCTAAGAGATACAGCAGATAAAAGAAAGACAGACGGACACAGATACAGATACAGATAAAGAGAGACAGATAGAGACAGAGACAGAGACAGAGAGACAGAGAGAGAGAGACAGAGAGAGAGAGAGACAGAGACAGAGAGATAGAGAGACAGAGAAAGAGAGAGAGAGAGGAGAGAGTTGGAGAGAGAAAGGGACAAAGGGAAGGAGGGAGAGAGGGAGGGAAAGAAAAAAGAGAACATAAAAATAAAAGATTAAGAAAGCTTACTTTTTTAGTATTTTGAATTACTGGAACTCATCCATTTATTTTGTGAATATCACAAATTCCTCTTTTACCAGGATGCTTACTCGTTTACTATTATGTGGTCTACTTAGCCAGATTTTATGCAAATTTCTCTAGATTTCTCATGGCATAATCATACATGAATTATGCCACATAGACAACACGGTGCTCTGGAAAAAGCAGCCAATTGGAAACTCTGGGTTCATATCCTTCTTTAGCTATTTACTATTTGTATTGCACGGGTAATTTATTTAAGCTCCTTCAGCTTCAGTTTTCTCATCTGCAAAATGATGCAGCTTTGAGAGAGGTGGTCTCTGAAATTCCTGCTACCTCTAGATCTCCAATCTTGGCTCATGAGTCTTTCACATTCCTCTGCCTACAATAGTGTCCCTTCTTGGGTTGTACCCTAAATACAAAAGGAACAGCTTTAACTTTCAGAAGCACCAGTAACCTGGGTTGTATTTTTCGGATGTATCTCACTGGGATGTTTTATCTCTTAGGGCTTACCACATCAATAGGATCTCTATGGATTTTAAAAAATTTCCCCAATGCCAACCACCATGCATCCTTTTTTTGGAACACCCATTGGAACAAGAGTAACGAGGCTTCATTGTTAGGTGTTTGCTCTAAGTAAGTTCTCCACTGTGATTGAGAGAAATTAAATTTATGGGAGCAAATAAGCCCTTTGTGGAAAGATATGCTTGATGAAATTTGAGATTTTTAAAATGTCAGGGGAAAAATGATTTTCCTTATGTGCCTTATGATTCAGCTTTCACTTTCACTGAACAAGAATTAGATTTTCTTGAACTAATAGCTTTAAAAGCAAAACAATGTGCCCATAATATAGAGAGATCTATTTAGGTATATGGAGATAATACTATATCCATAATCTATGTGTACTATATTTAATATATAGATGTGGGTAGTTTAGAATTATGTAACTAATATCATGGCCTGAAAATGAAATATGAAAATTATTTTTAAAATATTATGCATTTGATACTGATATATTAAGTTAGCAGGTGAAAACTTTGTTAATTTTCGTTGTTTATTTCAAGGTCTCTCCTATAATAACAAATGTTCATTGACTGATTTATTTGTTGTTGAATCTCATTCCAAAGAGTTTAGTATTTTTTAGCTAATTTGGGGACAACTATTTGGGATCTAAAATAACAAGAATGGAAAATACTATCAACAATTGTTTAATTCAATTCTACGCATAGCAGAATCATACCCAGCTTGGCCATATTATTAACTCGAATAGTAAACCAGGCCACATATTCAGCCATCTGTAGAATACTTTTGTCATTGTTACTGTTTTTCTCGAATCTTTCAGTTATACTTATTAGGGCAGCTAGAATACCATTTCATCCATAGCCAACTATTTTCTCATTCAAACGCATCTTGGTGTGATTTATGAAAACAAGGCCTCTTAGAAATACATACAAACACATACAAGTCTAAAAATAGCTCTGTGATGATTAAATCATCACACCTCTAGATTTTTACGGCTGTAGCCAACTCTTTTCGTTAGATGGTTTAATAAAATTACATTGTATTTTTGGGAGGAAAGTATAAGAAATAAACCTCCAAAGACTTTCATGGGTAGAGCATGCCAAAAATTTGATACACATTTATTAATTTTTATGGGGCATAATAATCTCTAATGGCACAGGAAACTGAAAATTTGCAATATTACTGTGGAGCCAAAGAATCTTCCAGTTGTGACAGCAACCGACTTAACGAGCCGACTCAAGCAATAATTGAGTTTCTGTGCTTTTCTTTTAATTTCACTACCTGATGATACCTAAGAGCTGTAGACTTTATTTCAGAATCCCATTAGGTACCATTATGAGATCCTATTTCCTAGGGTTTTAAAACCTAATTGTCAGTCAATGTATTACAGTAAGCCTAGCTTTCTTTTGACTCTCATGGCTATACGCGGTGGGAAAAAAACAAAAGAAGTATGTTCCATCATCCTGTCAAGGAGGTTTCTTAACAAATTACCTTTCCCCTCAAAAGAAAACACAGAGAGACTTTTGTGGGCTTTAACAATCCTCATAGTTCATATCTTCTCTTCTAAGCTATTAAAGGGAACACAAACGGAAAACCCATTGAGCACTGAGATACTGACAATTGATGGCCTTAAGATTTATGGAGAAATTTAAGTATTTAATAATGGCAAGTCATGTTTTTAAAGGGGATTTCAAACTCTTTCATAAACTTATAATGTTCCAGAAAAAAAAGACTATATTTCAACTGATAATCTGATGGGCCATCTCTATATAACACCTAAAAATTCACACTTTCCTTGTCTTTTAGATATTGTTGATAAGGGCCATTGGTATCATCTAATTTTATAGGGCTTTCTAATGAGTTATTTATCTTGCATACTGTCAGACTGTTATTTGCACACAGTTCTCTTTTTCTCTTCTTTCTAGCTGAAGAATGGCTAAAGTAACAATGGGTTTTAAAAAACCTCACCATCAAGATAACTCCAGAGTGATCAATCCAAAGCTCAGGATAGATTATATTACATATCAGAGAGGCTGGATTTCCTTTTTCAGGTGCTTGCACTTAGGCTAGGGTGACTTCACCTCAAAGATTACTTGAAAATTAAAATTTTATATACTGTATAGAGTCTCAGATTTTCTACTGCTCTTTCCCTACAGGTTAATACATTCCTTTAATAACCTTAAATGCACATTCAACAAACATTGAAATGAATGACTGCTGTTTAAACATCATGTCATTGGTACAGCATGTATACCCTTGTTTCTTGTTGGACTTTAAGAGAACCAAATATCACACCTTTCTTTGTTCCCCTCCCCTCAAAAACATAGGTGTCTTGACCAATTACTTTTGCCTTGAATTAGGTTGGCTATAATGGCCTCACACTGACCTGTCAAAACATCTTGAAGTGGGCCTGCCACCAGCCAAGCAGTCAGGACAGCCTGTCTAATTCCCTTTGCCATGTACAGAAAAGATTGCCTCTGAGTTATCAACCTTTAATAAATGTATTAGGTCATATAACTGTGAGCTCAGCACTCTGTTCCAGTCAGACAGTAGGTCACAGACTGTTCCAAGCTACAGTTACAAAGTTCATCTCAAACAGCAGCAGATAAAAACTAGATAGGGTATTATATGTGTCCTGGTCCGGGTCTAGCCATAACAGAGGACCTCCTGCACCTCCTATCCTGAGTCTGCATTTAGTTACAGAGGGTTCCATGATTAGAAAAAAAAGAAAAGTAACCCCCTCCCCCAGCCCCCTATCAAATACCACTCTCCTTAGCAAGAGGAGGGGAAGGGAGAAGTGGGATATCCATTAATGTGGTGTCTGCCTGTCAGGGAGATAGAAGTAACAGGAAAAAAGAGACCAAGATGAGCTATATGGCCTCATAATGATGGTTAGAAACCAAGTCAGATTGAGAGATCAGAAAAATAAAGCTTCAGAGGCAGTGTGGCAATACAGTAGATAAAAGGTTAAATTTGAAGTCAGGAAGAAATGGATTAAATTCAGCTTCATGTCTTTAACACCTACTAGCTGGGTGACCATCACTTAACCATTAGCCTCAGTTTGCATACCCATAAAATGTGGGCAATATTACATAGGATTTATCTCACAGGATTGTTGTAAAGAGTAAATGAGTTAATTTATCTAAAGAGCTTTGGAAATATAAAAGCATAATATTTTCAGACTATTATTCGAGAGTGGGGGAGTGAGGAGTAAAGAGAGTCACTAGACCCAAGTTTTAGTATCATTTCTGATGCTTTTTATTGTGTGTATCTTTGGGCAAGTCACTTCAGCTCTGTGGAACTTGGTTTCCTCATCAACACAATGAAGGCTAAATGACATATGAGTTTTTCCTTTCTCTCTTTAAATATCTCATCCTTTGATATCCTAGGGAAGAGAAATCAGAAGTTTAAGGCCTTTCTGTTTTAAAAAGCTCTGTTCACCAAAATTTACCAGGGCATTATAAACATTTTCTTTCTTCTACATTGTTGAATTGCCACTGTTTTGGCCAAATGTATTTGAAATACGAAGTACAGCCAGAATTGAAATGTACCAGGTGTTCCTGCTACACAAACAATGCGCTAGAACATTGTCATACCACATTATGAGAAAAGACAGACACGAATATCAGATAAGTATATTCTTTTAAAATAGGAGACAAAATAGATACTGTAGGCTCCATGGTTCTTCAGTACATTAAGAATCAAGCACAATTCAAATTAATATATTTACTTTAGCCCTCCATTGACTCTGCTACTGACAAATACAGAAACAAATTATTCCACTCAAGAAGAAATGAGGGCCTATCTAAAAAGTAACTATTGAGGGACAAGGCATCCATTGACCAGTCTAGATTTTTCAAAGATAGCTCAGCTTTTTGGCAGCAAGGTGTGGACAAAGATGTAGCACAGGCCTGTAACTATAGTGTCAAGAATGTTCAAGGTCTGGATTGCCTTATGCAAGAGATAGACATTAGCACCCCTTTAAACTGAAAAAAAAAAGAGAAAGAGAAAGGCTTACAAAGAGGTAAGATGCTACTTAGACTTCATGGATGATGGCACGGAAAATAGGGAACAGATAGGATTGCTTACCCCTTATTACATGTTCATTTTCCCTCTTGATAAGTAAGGATGATGGACACACTTATGAGTTCCCATGAAGCTGGTGAGGTTGTCATTCACTGAAGATCTTCAAACAGAGGCAGGGTAAATGTTTATTGGGTTTGTTCTCAAGAGGATTCTTTTTCCAAAACTGTCTCAGTGGGACCTGTCAACTAAAATTCTGCAATTCTGTTATATTTGGACAAAAAAATAAAGTGTAGTTAGTAGGGAATCAGAAAATACTGAGAGCAGACTTCAGTGCTTTTAATTAATTCACGTTTTCAGACGCAGAGGATGTCATTATTGAGAGACTGTTAATAAACTCCATAGAATAGTGAGGGAAAAGGGATGTCCTGCAGGACTAGAAAATCATAAATAGAGTACCCATTTGAAGCCAAACAACCAATGCAGATGACAGGCCTTACTAGGCTATCAAAGTTGGAATGGATTTTAGATACCATAGAGTTCTTCACATGCCTGGAAAACAGTAGAATGCACCATATACCTGAGGAGTAGTCACATAGCCTTTGTTGTCCACTGTGGAAGATGAGAAAGGCTTCAGAGGAGTCAGGGGACTTGAATTGGGCCTTTAGAAAAGTAGAGATTTGGATTGGTACTGAAAAAAGATGAAGAGAGTTTTGGCATGTGGAACAGAATAATCAAAGGCCTTGCTATCCACAACAAGCACATGATATTAAGAGAAAGTAACGACCTTCATTGAATTAGAAGATTCCTGCCTGGGATGACTGAGAGACAAGGTTAGAAAATCAAGGCAGACAATTATAGGATCTTGAATACCAAAAGTAAAACATTTGGTCTTGATCCACAAAGCCAATGAATATACAATTGGGAAGGATCTGAGAGGCAATCTTATCTATTCAACAAAACAATTTTATACCTGGCTCAAAATTTCCCAGCTAGTGCCAGAGCCAAGAGGGTGATCCAGGTGTCCTAGCTTCTAGTCTCAGGCCAGTTCAGTTCTCATCAACTGACAACGGGAAGGCCTCACAGTTCTTAAGTAGGTTAAAATGAAGAAAGGGGCATATTAGAAAGTGTAGGTTGGGCAAAGGAGAACGGAGGAGCGAAAAAGGCAAGGAAAGAATTTCAGACACTGTAAGAGTTTACTTACCCATAACTATCCAGTATGTGTGTTCTTGACTTCATTTCAGCATTTGGCAATGTTTCTCTTCCTTCAAAAGTAAACTTAGATGCTATCTTCTTTTGAACTTTTCTGGTTTCTCTCTTCCTCACCTCCATGTATAAAGTTTCTTCCTCTTCCTCAGTTTCCTTAGAGCACTTAGTCTAAATTTTACTTTTCCCTAAATTGTATTACAAATATTTGGATGTGTGTTATTCACAGTCCTCCCCTACTACAAATAAGATCCTTGACGAAAGGGACTGTGCCCTCCAAAGAACTGGGAGAAGAATATCACACAGAAGGCAATGGAGAGGGACATGGTGCACATGAGCAGGTCAGAACACTTCCCCCCCCCCCCCCCAACCACACACAGAACTCTGAAAAAAAAATGAAAGTTTCCATTAATAAACTATAAGAAGAAAAGGTAGGCTAGTTAGGACTAGTCATGTGACAAGGGAGGGATTTCATAAGGATACAGTGCCTTGTTATATTAGGAGAAAGTAAGGCGGTCCTTCAGCTTTTGGGGTGTACAGATTATGGATGAAATTATGGGTGGACATAGACTGGTAGGTAAGCATAAGCATCTGGCCCAGTGGAGAGATATAGTAGGCAAAGACAGTTTCAGTTTAGAATATAACTTAATTTGCAAGATATCCCCCAGAAGGATATTGTAAGATTATGAGCAGTATTGTCTCATAAAACAGTGAGAAATAGTGGAGAGAAAAACAAATTTGAAGAAAACTTGGTGAGAGGTCTAACTAAGCAAACTCTTCCCAAGGGTATTTAAAGATGAAAATGGAAGAACAATAAACATGTGAAAAATGGGGTGGAAACAATCTATAAAGATTTTATAGAAAACTCTTCTCTATCAAGGACAGTGGAGCCTCAGTGTTTGGATTTTAATTTCCCAGGAACATAAGGAAGGGGGGAAATAGCATCAAGGAAAATTAAGATGAGGAAAGCTGTTGTGCTAGAACAAGTCCATACAGAGGAAGGCTAATGGCAACACAGTTCTGATGGTACTGAGTGATAGGTTCTCAAGGTCTCTGAAAAAAGAGAAGATACCAAAGGTTTAGGGAAGACAGAAACAAAGATATATGAGAGGGGGAGGGGAGAGAAACAGAGACAGAGACAAAGTCACAGAGACAGACAGAGACAGACAGAGACAGACAGATAGAGACATACACACAGAGAGACAGAGGGAGAAAGACACTCAGAGAGGGAGACGCCTATATAGACAGAGACAAAGAAAAAGAGGAAGAGAAAGAGAAAGAGGAAAGGAGGGAGGGGAGAGAAATAGGACAGGGGAAGAGTGAGGGAGACAAAGAGAGACACAAAGAAAGACAGAGAATATCATTAACCAGCAATTTATAAGACTACCCAAGTAAGCTTGAGTCTTTACAATTTTTTTTTAAACAATATACACGCTTACGGGGGCCATTATTAATGAAAGTATAAAGAATACATAGACTGCTTCAAATGTTATTCTATAGCTGGCAAAATCTTTAGAGTCAGAATTTATTGAATGGAAAATAATATAAATGGGCAGTTAGGTGGCACCATAATGGAGAGAGTGCTGGACCAGGAGTCAGGAAGACATCCTTTTTTTTTTTCCTTTTTTTAAATAATAAATTTATTTATTTATTTTTAGTTTTCAGCATTCATTTCCACAAGATTTTGAGTTACAATTTTTTCTCCCTGTCTTTCCCCTAGTCCCCACCCCAGAACAGCAAGCCAACTGAATACCCCTTCCATCAATCTGTTCTCTCTTATATCCTCCCTCATCATTCCCTTAACTTTCTAGTAGAGGAAGACTCATCTTCATGAATTCAAATATAGATTCACACACTTACTAACTGTGTGACCCTGGGCAAGTCACTTGACACTATCTCCCTCTGTTTCCTCATCTGTAAAATGAACTGGGGAAGGAAATGACAAATTACTCCATTATCTTGACAAGAAAACCCTAAATGGAGTCACAAAGAGTCAGATGATACTGAAATGACTGAATAAAATATAAAATTCCCTTTTGTTTGTTTTTTGACTATATTTGTTTTTACAAAACAAAATGTTACCATTTGACCAACAAATTGTCTTCCTAAATCATATGAGATTCTTTAAATTAGGTGACAATTTGAGTCAGTTGCAGGTTGAACCGTGTTCTTTCAAAGTCTTATGGAGGATACTTCAGGTAATCAGAACAGAAGAGTAATTCTTTAGAGATGGTGAGGTCTTTTTTTTAATTAATGGAATAAAGCAAGCATTTCCATAACAATAAAATTAAAAAATATTGCAT
>JAQQSU010017746.1:0-10632 GCA_028627135.1 Pseudochirops cupreus | reverse complement strand
TGGGGATGGGTGGTGAGGGAGGAGGAGAAAGAATCTGGAATCTGGAGTTCCATAATCAAATGTTATGAATGTGTATCTATCTATCTATCTATCTATCTATATATGCAATTATTATTATTATTATTGACTACATCCAACTGGAACTTGAGATACACAGGCACTGCAGTTGGGAGATCCATCCTGCCCTACCAAAAAGTGATAGGAGAGAATAGACTGGGGGAGGGGGGACACACTGGGATGGCTAGTTTTGGGGCGGTGGGCAGGGGAAAGATGGGGAGAAAATATGTAACTCAAAATCTTGTGGAAATGAATGATGCAAACTATAATAAAATTAAAAAAATAAAAAGAAAAAAAAGAAAAAAAAGAGGGCAGTACATGAAGCAATAGTTAAGTCTTTAGAACATAGGCTTCTTGTGGCAATGCTAGATTTACAGCTGTTTTGGCTTTTATTGCAACATTCAAGAAGATTCACTAATTTTCAGAAAATCACTATGTTGTTAAAGCATAGAGGATCTTGATTGAGCCGAAAGAAAAAAAAAACACATTGTTTTCATATATTACAAAGTTTCCATGCTGTCAAACCTGGTACAGATGTTGCAGCTGTTAGTTCTTTAAGTGATATTGTGAAGAACCATTCAAAATGACTTTTTATGTGAATTGGAGCCTTGCAAAGGAGGAAATGAGCTTTTCACATCTAGGTCACTGGTTCAGATCTAGCCCAAGTCAGCTATGTTTCAAAGTTATTACCATCTGATGGCTGCACAGCAACCTTATTTGAAATAGATTTATGGTGTCAGATGAGTTCCTTATGAGCCTTGAAAAGATCCCAGATGCTGCTTCCCCCCTCTGTTAGAGGCTACCAATAAAGAGGTTGCTGCATGGTATGGGGGTCTCCACTACCAGAATCCAGTCCTTCTCTCTTTTCATTTCTGGTTTACCCTTTTTTGCTTTTGATGTGCCAGGTACATCAAGATTGGGTCTGCCCTCTGAACTTAGAATTGGAAATAAAAAGCAAAATGAACATTCGAGTGATCTTCTATTGCCAGTGATATGTTTTTTGACTGTAGAGATGATGCTATTTGTGACTTTAGAATCTTCCATCAAATTTTTTACTTAAAGGTCTGCATTACAATATGTACTGACTCTTGATCCTGTTAGTGTGAAGAAAGAAGAGAGGTGTCCAGAAGAGGAAAGATAGACTTGTGGATCATTTTCAATAAACAGTGCTCTGTAGTAGAAAGAACATGGAGTAGAAGCTACAATGATCTGGGTTCAAATGTTACCCCAGATACTGTATAAATCTGGACAAATCACTTAAATTCTCTCAGTCTAAGTTTCCTCACCTGTAAATGAGGATAATAATAGTGCCTATCTCACAGGGTTGTTGAGAGGATTCCTGGAAGGTATACTGCCAAGACAACCTTATCCTCAGCATTCAGAATTTCTTTATTTGCTGTAACCAATGCTTCCATGTATGGATAGTATGGGGTTGGCTAGTGGAGAACTTTTGTTTTCTTGGTGTTAGTCCAGGACAAAATTAACATGAGCAGAAGAGAATAGATCCATACTTTGTTGCATTTCAGCCTTAGAGGCTGCATTATGTGCACAATGAGCAGAGTTGGCAAACACCCCTTACTGGCCTCCTTCTAATCCATCAGTGGCCACAACCAGATTAAAATGGAATTGGGAAATAACAAAATAAATTAAAATACGATTGTAAGGCAAGCACAGAAGCAGTTCACACCTTGTTTCAGCTCAAGTTTCTTTTGAGCCTTGTATCAAGTCTATTAAGAAACAGAACCTGTGAACCCCACAACTTGTGAACCCTAGAACTCATGAACTCCTGCAACAGGAAAGAGAGGAGCTAATGACCATATATAAGAAGAGTCCTCAGGCTAGAAACAGCAGAACTGAGAAGAGGACTCTTGTGGTGGCAGAGTCAAGAAGGAGAAAACTTGTGGTATCCCAGCACTCTGTTTGTCTGTTCTGTCTGTGTTGATGTTTGTTTGTGATACTTTGTACAGAAGCCCTGGGACCTTACTGGAAGCCCTGAAAGAGGATTTTCTGGTTGTATGCTTACAGAAGTCCTGGAGGAAGGTTTTGGAGGTCCTGGGACTTCACCGATGATTTGTGCTGATCTCTTAGACCTTGTTTGTGAGTCTGTGATGATTTCTATATTGATGATTTGTGATGTGTTCTCACATCTTGTTGGTGGGTCTGAGCTGATTTCACAGGCAGACAGTGAATTGATGATGGTGCCGGCAATGTGTATGAATATTATTGTGGCTCTGTTAAGCTTTGTCTTCCCAGAAACATGAACTGTGAAGGGCTTGAGGTGGACTGGACACTGTGAGCTTCAACATGGAATGGGAACTGGATGAAGAACTGGACAAGGAACTGGGTGCTGCCTGCCCTTGAACTCAGATGACAGTTGGAGCTGGGACCATGGAAGAGGAACCATGGAAGCTGAGAGCCAGCCTCAAGTCAAGCTGAAAGAAGACTTTACTTGGAAACTGTGTACTGACTAAGAAGATTATGATTTACTGTGACCTAGAGGTGGAGAACTTTGACTTTTGTACTTTGTGATTCAATTAAGGATTTTGTGATTGACTAAATGAATGTACTTTGTTTAAAACTATGTGACCACTTTGGTGAAAACTATGTGGCCAATTTAGTGATAAGTTGTAGAGTTGTGACGTGGTGAATGCTGTATTTTGTTTTTCTGTGAATGTTTTGCTCTGATTTGTTATTGAGTAAATAGAGAGTTCACTATACTATGTAATTAGAACTTTGAAGGCTGTTCACAGCAGCAGTCCTCTGGAAAGCTGCTTGTATATAGCTTTACAATAATCAAATACAGATAATGTGAATATGTAACTTTCTAAGCCAATATATGACCTGCAGGTATCCCTATGTATGGTTTAGTAGCCTCTTTTCTATATGAATTTAATACTGCTGTTGTAGAGAATGGTAAACACCAAGATATGTATGTAGAAAATGGCAGGATAGATTTGGGGAGCAGAGAGTATCTCAGTTTATCTAGAGCAATGGTTCTCAACCTTCCTAATGCCACTACCCTTTAATACAGTTCCTCATGTTGTGGTGACCCCCAATCACAAAATTATTTTCATTGCTACTTCATAATTGTAATTTTGCTACTGTTATAAATCTAGCTGATATGCAGGGTGTATTTTAATTGTTACAAATTGAACATAATCCACAGGTTGAGAACTGCTGATCTAGAGGATAAAGTACATGAAGAGAAGCAATTTGAGGTAAGGTTATAAAACTGGGTTAGACTATGATTATTGAAGGCCTAGATTATCAGGGTAAGATGCTCAGATTTTATTTAGTAGGCAATAAGCCACAATTGAAGATGTTTGACCAGGATGATGTAAGGTGGAATGGACAACTGTAGCACAATATTTACAGCACCCACCATCATGATAAAGACCATGTCTGTAAATATTCCGTAACGTTTGATTGCAAAATATGTCAAACTCTCCAGATAAAGGATAAAGTTGAAGGATTTATTTAAACACCAGAAAACTGAATCCCAAAACCAGTAAGCCAAAGTACCAAAGATATTCAGAGGCCATAATAATGCTGAGAGTCACAGCATCCTTTAGCCTTCCCACAAACCAATACAAGATCAATATTTACTCACAAAACCCTCTATCTCTTTAATGAACTCCTTTGTCTCCAACTGTCTGCAACTGTTCCTCTGAGCTCTAGGGTGCAGAGTTTATCTTCACACTAGAGGAGCTCTTCAAACTCCTCCCTAGGTCTATTGAGGGGCAGTGAAGATCTTTAAATTCCCATTCCCATTATAACAACATTGAAAAAAAAAACCCAACCCACTGGATTTGTGGTCAGATGAGCTGGTTTTTCATTGAATCTCTTCCTTCTTAGTTATGTTATCTTTGACAACCTCTCTGAGTCTCGTTTCAACTGTTCCTCTGAGCCCTAGGGTGCAGAGTTTATCTTCACACTAGAGGAGCTCTTCAAACTCCCCCCTAGGTCTATTGAGGGGCAGTGAAGATCTTTAAATTCCCATTCCCATTATAACAACATTGAAAAAAAAAAACCCAACCCACTGGATTTGTGGTCAGATGAGCTGGTTTTTCATTGAATCTCTTCCTTCTTAGTTATGTTATCTTTGACAACCTCTCTGAGTCTCGTTTCCTCAGTTTCCTTATCTGTAAAACAGGCATTATAATAATACTTGCACTTGAATTCTTAAAAAGTGGTTGTAGTTTACAAATCAAATGTTATATAAATGGGTTTTTTTTGTTTTTTGTTTTTGCTTTTTTGAGGGGGGAAGGCAAGGCAATTGGGGTTAAGTGACTTGCCCAAGGTCACATGGCTAGTTTTTGTGTTAAGTGTCTGAGGCTGAATTTGAACTAAGGTCCTCCTGACTTCAGGGCCAGTGCTCTATTCACTGTGCCACCTAGCTGCCCCCATGTTATTTAAATGTGAGCTACTGTGATCATATTATTTCCTGTTAACTATAATAAAGTAGATGATAAACCATCAGAGAGGTGTGAAATAAAATGCCGTGTGATGCACAAGGGGTTGAGGGAAGGTCATTATCATGGGAGAAGAACAGAGAAAGCTTCCTGCATGAGGTGGTATTTTAATTGAGCTTCAAAGTATTTCAACAGGTGATGAGGGAAAAGAGACAGAGAGTAGTGTAAGCAAAGACTCAAAGGTGAGAAAGTATGCATTGTCTTCACAGTGCAGTGAGTGGTTCATGTTGGCTAAAGCATAGGATATATTGCAGGAAGTGATTTAAGAGGTGGCAGTCTATGGAGGTCTTGAGAATCATGGAATTGTATTTGGTAGGCAATAGGAAGACACTGAAGACTTCTGAGATGAATAGTGACATGAGCAAATGTTTGTATAGGAAAGATTATTCTGGCAATGGTGAGAAAGATGGATTTAGGAGTGTAGAAAGAGAATGGGAAGTAGGAAGACTTTTAAATACAGATTGTTTGCAATGAGCTCCTGTACTAGGGTGATAGGTGTGAGAATAAAGAGGAGGGGCTGGATGCTGGTGATATTGCGAATGTCCATCAAACCAGAGAGATGATTGGATAAGAGAGATGAGGGAGATGGAAGACTCAGAGTTGAATAGCTAAATTTTGCAACATGAGGAGTCTCTTATCAGAGATGAAAGGTAGAAGGATTCAAAAGTAGAAAAAGCCTTTGAAATATAGAAATTTACTTTCCTTGGAATAACTTTCTCTGTTGATGGAGATTTTGTATGAATCTGATCATATTTATAAAGCATCAAAGGATCACAGATCTAGAGTTGGAAAAGCCTCCAAAGCCATCCAACCTAGCTCCTTCATTTCACAAATAAGGAATTAGAGACTGAGGGAGTTTAAGTCAGATCAGGCTATGAATCCAGGCCCCTGATCACTTGATCAGTGTGCATTTTCCAGTACTGAATTGTCTCTCACACACTTTGCATGTGAGTATCTGCATATCTAGGATTCTGCTTTCCCCTTCCCCATGAGTCATAATAGAGAAACAATCTTATGTTATCTGAGGTTTAATTGGAACTTTGAGTGAGGTATACTCAATGTTGGCCTGCTCAGGCTATTTGAAAGTGATTTTTGTCCTACGTTAGTTGGAAAAGTGGTAAAAAAACAACTCCAAAACAAACAAAAACCCCCCCAAACCCAGCTTTGTTTGTGGTTAAGAGGGTCTGATGGGAATTATTGAGCACTACATGGGAAATTGATGATGCTGAAAGAGGTTTTTGGAAACTGGGAGCCAGAGTTTCTTTGCCAGGTGGCTCTTTCTTAATTACAGAAATGAAAGTTATATAAGCAACACTTTAACACAGTCAACACTTGTCTTTCTTTACAATTGAGGAAACAGTGAAAAACTCAGTGTGGCTTATTGTTACCAAGATCAAAACTGATTGAGATTCATTTTCATGGGGTTTTCAAATGAACTGAACAAACACTCATTAACTACCATGTGCAAAACACAAAACAAAAGACAAAAAAAAAATAGAACTTGTCTTCAAGGAGCTTATATTCTATCAGGGAGGCACCCATATACAAATTGGTGTAGTATTGGGGAAATTGAGGAGGAAGAGCAACCAACTAGCTGGGAGTGTTTGGGATCAGGGAAGGCTAAATGACTGCTCCCTGCTGCCTCAAAGGTAAATTGGATTGGACTCTCTCCATATCACCTTTATAATGTGATGAACAGTGTTGAACATGATAATCTAGTTATGGTCTGACCAGCACAGAACACAATGGGAAAATTACTTCCCTTGATCAGAATACTATTCTATTAATGCAGAATCCAGGTCTGACTGCTCATTCAAGTGCTTTTTTCTTTTTACTTTGATATGAGTTCTCTTGTAAAGAACTCCGTTAATTGAAATTGACAGAAGCCAGATATTCAGCTGCCAAAGATGTTATAAAAGGGACTCTGTCTTTGGATAGGAAGAGGGTTGGGCAAGATGACCTCTAAAATAACCCATAATTTTGAGTCTCTCTGTTACAAATCTTACTTCTTCAATATCCCTGCCTCTCCCCATAGTTTGAAGAAAGGTGTGTGATGTTTGATTAATGAAAAAAAAATTATTAAGTATTGATAGTGTGAAAATCACTCATCTTGGTTTGAGGAAAACAAATATAAAAGTTAGTAAAAATAAGTATATACTTAATGGAGCTTACATTCTGAGCGAGAGAGACAGAGAGAGAGGGGGAGGGAGGGAGGGAGACAGGGAGAGAAAGAGGAGGGAGGGAGGGAGGAAGAGAAGAGAGAAGGACAGAAAAAGAGAGAGAGAGAGAGAGAGAGAGAGAGAGAGAGAGAGAGAGAGAGAGAGAGAGAGAGAGAGAGAGAAGCAAAGGTGTAGTGACCAGGGAGGGGGCATTTGGGTTTGGGAAATTACAAAGATGGTAAGTAGACATAGGGAGTTGATTGGAATTACCCTTTCTAGTAGTAATAGTGGTCAAGTTGACAAGTATGTATTAGATACTTTATGGCAGGTAATTATACTAAGTCCTGGGAATATGAATACAAGCAGAAAGAGACAACCCATGTCCTCAGGAAGCTTATGATCTAATGGTGGATGATAACATAGAAAAGGAAGTTGAAAAGTCTGGGGTGGGAAGAAGAGAGGGAGATGGCATGATGAGGAAAGAAGTCCAGAGAGTTAACAATGGAGCTCCGAGAGGAGTAAAGTAGTGAACATGGCTAGCCTGGACATGTCCTTATCATGACGGTCCTGGGAAGAACTCATCAATCAGAGGAAGAGATGGAAAGGATCTTTCAGAGTGAGAAGGCTACAGAGAAATCATCTTCTAGGGCAAGAAGGCTAGTGGCAATTGGTGGAGAGGGAGGAGTAAAATCAGGAGAGAAATGAAGGCATGAGCATGACTGACCTGAGTCCTTCCTTAAAGTAATTTTATTATGGTCCTAGAAATGAAGGGATGTGTAGGGGTGGGAGGGAATGGAGGCCGTATGTGTCAAAAGGTGGCTGGCATAAAGATGCTCAAGAGGAGCATGACTGGAGCCACTTTAGATATTGTGAGTCACATAAGGCATAGTCAAATCAAAACAGATTCTTTGGTGCTGGAGATTATGTAAATCAATGTGGCATTTACGTACAGGGATACCTTCACATCCTCAGCAGCAATGTGTCTCTGGGGAGCAAGTCTGAGATAAAAAGATAAGTTTTCAGCACTTCACTGAGGATACCGTAGATTCCTTCAGTGAGGATACCGTAGACTCCTTCAGTGATGCAGCTTTACATGTTAATTTCAGTTTCTAGAGAAATACCATTAAAAAGACTGAGTGAACCTAATACCCAGAAAATAACCATTTTTAAAAAACTTGTTTTTATAAGGCTAAGCATGAAAATCACAAGGTGAGTATATATAAATGTGTTTGCACTGACAAATGCATGCATAGATAAGGCAGTCATGATATATGAATGTGTGTGTGTGTGTGTGTGTGTGTGTGTTTTCTGGGAAACTGTGACCAAATAGGGAACCTATTAGATAAGACTTACAAGAAATGATGGGGATTCCAATAAATATTGTTAGGTGACAGTGAACAAGGCAACATAGTATAGGGAAGATTGTGTTGGACTTGGTGTCTGGACACATCTGGTTCAAATCCTGCCTAAGATACTTACTAACATGACTCTAGACAAGACACCTAACTTTTATGGGCCTCAGTTTCCCTTATCTGTAAAGTGAAGAGGTTGGACCTAATGGCCTCAAAGGTTCCTTCCCGTTCTATCATCCTTTGTTCCTATGAAATAGAAGGAAAGTTTATTTTTTCCTTAATGATAGAGACTTTCATTTCTTTCATTAGACAGTGAAGTGCCATGATAGGTAGAGCCCTGGGCTCAGAGTGAGGAAGGCCTGAGTTTAAATCTAGCCTCAGACAATTATTAGCTGTGTGACCTCAGGTAAGTCATTTAACATCTATTTGCCACCATTTCTTCCACTGTGAAATGGAGATAATAATAGCACCTACCTCTTGGAGTTGTTATGAAGATCTAATGAGATGTAAAACATGCTTCTTTGTTAATGATAGTTATTATTATTGTTACATGACAGAAGGTAAAAGGGTCTTAGATTAGCTCTTCCTTCAGTTTAGAATAGGAGTATATAACTTTTTGTGTGTCACAGACTCCCTTGGGAGTCTGGTAAGTCTATAGACCCCTTCCCAGAATATAGTTTTAAATGCATAAAAATAAATATCCATAAGATTACAACGGAAACTCTAGGTTAACTGGTAGAAAAGGAAATTTTTTGAGTTTGAAAATACTATAGGGAAGAAACTAAAAGTCCAAGATCATGAGAAGGTATTGAAATCTTTGCAAAAAGTACTAAAATGATATTTTTCTTAATTCTGATCCTGTAAATTACTTGTAGGGAGTGAGAGAGCTTGCACTGATTCTAATGTATTTTCATCCAGAGCAGGGTACAAATAGAAGCCATCCTTCCTTGCAGCCACTATGTTTTTTATGAGAAGTATGATGCCTATTGGGTGAATGGTTGTGACCTTGACTGTTGGTGACAGCTTTAATATTCTTTACCTTCTCTCTTCTGATCTCAAAATAAAATGGCATAGGAAATGCAGAATTATTTCTATGTTGTATCTGAATGGATTGAAATATTTCATTGCGACCCCATAGGCAAGGTTTGGTGCCCTTTATGGATGTCTCCAAGGATTTGGGTCTTCATGTATATAGAGTATATGACTTCACAATATTACAACTAGATCTCATTGAAGCTGAAGATCCAAGAGAATGAAAATTTGGTAAGTTTCCAAAGTCTATATTATTTTCCTAAATTCTAAGTTATTACATTATTATTAATTTTGAAACAAAATATACATGATTAAATTCTTGATTGTTTTTTAAAAACCATGACAACAGTCTCTATCAAAAGAGGAATGAATTTTCTAATGATACAATTATATCACCCTGTGAGTATCAATATTCAAATGAACAGCATTTTTATGCAACAATTTTCCCAAAAATCACAATACAAGAAAAATTAGAAGCCTGAAAATGACACAAACAATGTTATGGATTTAAAAAATACACCACAGCTTCCTGGGGGTGGAGCTAAGATGGCGGTATAAGAGCAGCAACATATCGCAGCTCTCACATAGCCATCCCAAAATACCCATAAAATATGACTCTAAACTAATTCTAGAACTCCAAAACGCACACAAATATACTTTCCACTAAAGTCAGCTCGGCTATGAGGAACCATATCAGCACTGCAAACCGAAAACCAGCCTGGCCTGAAACCTCAACTATGTCCTGGGGGTGGCTGGATGAGAGGAGTAGAGCCCCAGCTGGAGCTTCAGGTGAGCGGATTGATGGCAGCTGCGGCAGGATCCAGAACTAGGTCACTGGGACTTGCGAGGTTGTGAGAGAAAAGCAGTCTGGCCGAAATGCCTCCAGGGCTGAGAAGCAAAAGGCGAAGGTTCTGCACCCACCTCTGCATTGCTGCTTCAGAGCTCTCAGCCTGCAGACTGCAGGGGGACCAAGCAATTGTTCAGAGGCCAAGTGCTCTCGCGTTGAGCATCCTGGATCTGGATCGCGGTCTTCGGCTTTGGTCCTGTGGTTGATTTTTATTCAGTCAGCTGGAAGTGGCAGAGGGACCCAGCAACTTCCTAAGAACTCCGGCAGCTGGGAGGACCCCAGTGATTTGGGACAGAGCTTTCCCCTCTGGAAGCAGAGCTCCACAGAGATTTAAAAAAAAAATCACAGACTGACCAACCATGAATAAGATTAAGCATAAGAAGCAGGGTAAGAACAGCAACCAAATCTAGATTCCTTCTTTGAAGAAAAGAAGGACCAAAGCAGAGAGCTGCAGGAGGACAGCAGAGCCAGAGCTCCCCCACCAGGGGCTTCCAATAAACATGAAGATTGTCTAAAAGCTAGAGATCAGCTGAAGAAGGATTTTGAAAACCAAATGAGAGAAGTGGAAGAAAAATTGGGAAGAGAAATAAGAATGTTGCAAGAAAATCATGAAAAGAGAGTCAGCAATCTGACTGAAGAAATTAACACCCTAAAAAACAGATTAACTCAAATGACAAAAGAGGCCCAAAAAGCCAATGAGGAGAAGAATGCCT
>JAQQSU010017745.1:0-10632 GCA_028627135.1 Pseudochirops cupreus | reverse complement strand
CTTATTTCTCTTCCCAATTTTTCTTCCCCTTCTCTTATTTGGTTTTCAAAATCCTTCTTAATCTCCTCTGTGCCCTGTAACCAGTTTACATTTTTCTTGGAAGCTTTTGGTGCAGGAGTTCTGACTGTGTTGTCTTCCTCCCATTCCATGCTTTGATCATTTTTGTCCCCAAAAGAGAAATCTAAAGTTGGGTTGCTGTGCTTACTTTGCTTCCTTTGCCTGCTCATGTTGCCAGTCAATTAATTGACTTTTTAGCTCTGTGGAACTCTGCTTCCAGAAGGGAGAGCTTTGTCCCAAATCACTGGGGTTTTCACAGCTGCCAGAGCTATTAAGAGGCCGTGGTCTCTGCAGCCTCCACCAGCTTTGGCTCACTGGTCACACACCTCAGGACCACCACCCAAGATTGTGATCCCAATCCAGACAGCTTAAGGCAAGTGCACTTAGCCTTTGAATGGTCACTTGGTCCCCCCTGCAATCTGCAGGCCAGGAGCTCTGAAGCAGCCACACAGAGGTGGCTGCAGGGCCACCATTTCTGCTGCTTTCTTGTCCTGGGGGCAGACGGCCTGACCTGCTCTTCTTCCCCAAATTTAGCTGAGTTCCACTGACCTTTCACTTTGCCCTTGTTTCTTATGGGTTGATAATTCTGGAAACTGCCATAGCTGCCACTGATCCACTCTCCTGAAAGCTCCAGCCATGGCTTGTCCTGGTGGCCCTGGGGCTGAAGCCAAGACTGGTCTCGGCTCCCAACTCCCTGCAATGAGCCCGTCCTGTCCTGCCTGCCTGGCTGCCTTCAGTAGGAGCTTTGTTTCTCTGTACTTTTGTGGGTTCTGGAGCTCTAAAATTTTAGAGTCATATTTTATAGGTACATATTGTTTTTATGGAACCTCAGAGGTGGGTGTGGAGGGAAGGGGTGACCAGACCTGATGGGACAAAAGTTTCTAATACCTGAAGGGGGGGTGGGGAGTGTCATAGAAGAAGAAAAAGTAAAAGAAAGGAAAATCTGATTATGCTGAAGTCAGACTTCAATCATTTCACAATTTTGCTTTTGTTCTACTTTACCTAGATTACAAGAATTAGGGAGGAATCATGTTGTGGTGGAAAGAGAATTAGAGTAGAAGACAGTAAGCCAGTGTCCTAGTCCCTACTATCATGGCCTCTGTTTCCTTAATTGGTAAAATGAAGTAATTAAACCAGATGACCTTAACTTTTGCTAATTCTAGGATTATGCTGGTGGTGATTTTACTTCAAGGCAACTAGGTGGCATTAACATCCAAATTCTTTATAACCTGGGTACCCACAGAAACTGAGAGAATTTTTATTCTTAGAAAACTATATGAATGCTATACAGAAAATTTGTTGCTGAGTCCTTTGGGTTAAATCCTGGTTTTTGAGATTCTGTGACACTGAGTTGATATATCTAAAATAATCTATTGATTGTCATAAAAACACTCACCTCTTTTAATAAATAGATACCTGGCGCTGGGTACTAAGAAAAAGATAAAATGTGACTGCAAAGGGTTTAGTGTCAGGAAGACCTTAGTTCAAATGAGCCTACTTGCTAGACACTTAAGTCACTTAACCTCTGCTTGCCTTAAGCCACTGGAGAAGGAAACGGCAAACCCCTCTAGTATCTTTGCCAAGAAAACCCATGGACAGTATTGGAGTGCTATGTCTATGAGGTTACAAAGAGTCCCACACAACTGAACGATAACTTTACTTTGCATAGTCACACATGTAATTGTTGAATCATTTGATAAATATTTATATTAATTATGGTCTTTACTTATTCCTATTGCTAAATATTTAAAAGTTTATATTCTTCCTTGTCTTAATCTTCTATAGGGTCCCAGTTTCCCTGTGTTTAAAAAGCAAGCTCTTGTACACTCATTTCCTTATTTGTCTAGTAAGCAAAGATGGATAATAAACATCCTAGTTTACTGAACTGATTACCTTCTTTTTTGTAATAATGTTATGTCCATAAAGTGTTTCAAAGATTAGATAAAATGTGAGTAACTTGTAGTTAAAGTCTGGCTCTACAACTGGGTGTGTGTAATGAGAATACAATGGAGACTAAAGTGGAAGATGGTGGTATGGTAGTTCTGATAATAAGAAGAGCACAAAGGTGACTTAAAAATCTAAGTTCACTCCATGCATTAAGCTTTCCTGGCGTGACACATCATCTCTCAGCTTTTAACCTGATTGTTTGCAGGCCGGTTATCTTTCACAGCTGCAGAGGAGGAGAATGCAATAGACAGAAGTATTTGCATTATTTCATGCCAGACTAAAGGAACCATGACATTCACATCCAGATTCTTTATAACCTGAGTACCCACAGAAACTGAGAGAATTTTTGTTCTTAGGAAATATATGAGTGCTATACAGAAAATTTGTTGCTGAGTCCTTTGGGTTGAATCCTGGCTTTTGAGATTTTGTGACACTGAGTTGATATATATACATATATATATATATATACACACACACACACACACACACACACACACACACACATACAATATATTGATTGTCATAAAAACATTCACCTCTTTTAACAGATAACCTGGTGCTGGGTACTAAGAAAAAAGATAAAGTGTGACTGCAAAGAAGGTGATCATATGACAATTTATTACAGCTCAGAAAGTACAGGATGTCATTCTAGGTGGTAGGCTCGAAGGACTCAAACAATGCTTTCTTACAAGGAACTCTGAGACTGTAACTTCAGCTGACCCAGTTGCAGGAATGCTAAGCATGCAGTTCTATTACATGCCAAGGTGGTTAGATGTGGTGGTCCTAAGCATCCTTATAAGCCTTACTCAAATACTCTGTACAATAAGTACAATAAGCCTGAGTTTTTACTGTTTAAAGGGGAAAAAAAGAAAAGAAAAAGAGGAATTGGTTTCCGACTCCTCTAAAATCCCCTAAACCTCATATTTTCATCACATATAAAACATAAAACTCAAGATCTGAGATTCTTTCAGATGTCGCTGTAGTTAAGCCATGAGTAACCTCTGGGGTAGGGAGGCATGCTTTGTCAATTCAAGCGTCCGGCACTGGACTTGCGATTAAAAAGGTGTCAAGTTTGTTTTTGGCTGGATTTAGGATGCAGAACAAATGTCACGCTTTTCGGTGTATATCATATTGTTACTTTTGTTCTCCACTACGCACAGAAACCAAGCTCCCACCCCCAACAAATTAGCAAAACGAAAACACCCAAACTCGAGCAATCTTATTGAAAATGGACCCTTCCTCTACCACTTTGCTTTTGAAGAAGAGGTGAAAAAAAGAAAGAGAAGCAATCGCTTCGCCTTCGATACAGACACATTTTCTCTTGTTTTCTCCTCACGCTCACCAACCAACCACTCTCTTTTCTCTTTCGGTTAGGTTCAGAAAGACCTGCGAGCGCGGGCCTGTTGGAGGAGCAGCCTTGGCTGCGAATCTCCACCCGTCCAGGAGGGGGCGGTGGCGGTGGCGGAGCACCCGATACCTCCAGTGGCGAGAAAGGCGACGGGCGCCAAAGGGGTAAGGTAAGGTGTAACTGGAGTTGTTGCTCAGAGAGTAAAGAAAGGGTTGGCAGGAGAGCCCGCAGGTTGCCTCTTCCTCTGCCCCGCCCCGTCCTCTTGCCCCGCCCCCTCCCTTCGCCTCTCTCCCTCCTTTCCTCTTCCCCGTGGCTGCAGTGCGGCCTTCCCTTCCCTAGAGGGCGCGGCAGGAGAGGAGTGCGAGTCTGAGGGGAAGCCTTGGGAGCTTCGGGGCCGCGAGGGCGAGGGAGGGAGGGAGAGAGGCGGGAGAGGAGGGAAACAGGCGTGAAAGGGAGAGGGGCTGGGGGGCGGGGGCAAGGCCGAGCCGAGCGGTGTGGGGTGTGAGTGTGTGTGCCTGGGCGTGCTCTGGGGCGTGTGTGCGCGCGTGTGTAAAACCTTATAGAGGGCGCGCCTGCTGCGCGCGGGGCAGAGGGAGGCTGGATACCCTGGACAGCGCATCACTTCCCTCCTCCCGGCCTGGAGCTCCAGAGACGCGGCCAGACATGGTGAGTGCGCGTGGGAAGCGTCGGTGCAGGGACCCAGGCCCGGCTGGGAGTCGAGGGGGCTGCGGCGGCGGCTGCGGAGCCCCCCTCCCTCCGCTCTCACCACACCTGGAGGGGTCTCTTTCACGCGCGCGCGCGCGTACCCCCAGGCGGGAAGGGGCCAGCGCTTCAGCCCCCTACCTCGCCGACCCCGCGTCGGCCAGCCCTGCCCTGCCCTGACCGGCCCTACCGGGGGACCGTGGGTCCGCGCGCGAGCCCTACGCCGGGGGTGTGTGAAGGCAGTAACGTGCCAGTCGAGCCGGAAGCAGCCTAGTCACAGTGCGGGAACACCGCTCCTGAAGTGGGCCGGTGCCCGCTGGCTGCGAACGCTTCGTGGACGACTCTTTGCTGCCCAGCTCTTCGGGGGCAAGTGGAGAAAGAGCCCGTCCACATCCCGCCACCCCCTGCCGTTTGTACACTCACACCCACGGCCTTAGGTTAATCACCGACAAAGAGCTGCCTGCCTGCCTGCCTGTCAGTCTGTCCGTCCGTCTGTCCCTCCCACCCTACCTGCCTCACACGAGTACACTTGCTTCCAGTTACGGTCACGGGTTAGTCCATGGCCCACTTCAAGGAAGGGAAGATCTTTTTAGTATAGGAACTGTCTTCCCCTCTTCCCATCTTTCTTTTAGCACTTCAATTTCTTTCTGTGGTGACCGTGTCTCACGAAACTTCTGAATTTGGATATGGGTTATCTGTGGTTGAAGAAAGTACTGGTCTTGGATTTCACAAGACCCGAGTTCAAGTTTCCTCTTTAAAGTTATGAGCCCTGTGATTTCAGATAAGTTGCCTTATTCTGTGCTTCAGTTTCCTCATCTGTAAAATGGAAACAATAATCTATACCTCAAGAGGTGGCTCCAAGGAAGGAACCTGGTAAACCTTAAAGCACTTTAGAAATGAATTCATTTCAATTTTGAGACTATTCTGTTTCTTTCTGTATGATTGTAAAAGTCATCATGTACCCTTTAGTACACAGCCTCTGTGATATACATATATGGTGTCTTCTTTCCAATAGCTGTCCTCACCTTCCATTTTTTTTCTTTAAGAGGGGGTCACCTTCCATTTCTTTTTTGGGGGGGGCAATTGGGGTTAAGTGACTTGCCCAAAGTCACACGGCTAGTGTGTCAAGTGTCTGAGGCTGGATTTGAACTCAGGTCCTCCTGATACAGGGTGGTGCTCTATTCACTGCGCCACCTAGCCGCCCCACTTTCCATTTCTTAAAAAAAACTGTAAGTCATCTTTGTCCACAGAGAAGGAATGGATGGCTCAAGACCCTTTGTATCTAAACCTGACCCTGTAGCTGCAAGGGGAGAAAGCTGGCATTAAGCAAAATCCTAGATAAGTTGTTTTCTGGTTCTTCTTCTTCCAAGGCACATAAGGCTAGAATAGTTCCATTAGGTCCTATATTTCATATTGAGTCCTGCCCTCCTTAGTTGTTCCCAGGCCAGCTAGAATTTGTCAGTGCCCCCATCCCTTTCCTACCACACACCCAGACTTACCAGTCATATATCTTATCCTCTCAGGGACCAGGTGTTAACTTGATAGAATGACAAAATTATTCATACTAATGTGGGAGTCAATCATAGAACCATAAATTTAGAGTTGTAAAGGACTTTAAAGATCATCTAGTCCATTTCCCTTCCCTGTCATTTCACAGCTAAGGAAATCCAGACTCAGAAATAAAGTGGCATAGATAGGAAATGGCAAAAGCAGAATTCTATCCTAATTCCTCTGACTCCAAATCATCTATTCTTTCTACCACAGAAAGATGAGATTTAAGCGTCTTATAACCATTGTTGCATACTAACCAGAATTTTTAGAGACGCCTCCACCTTGCTTATCTAACCCATTGTTAGATGGTAGTCTAAAGGTAGTCAGATAGGATGAAGTTTATGTTTTGAGGCATATCATTCATAGTTTATAGGAAACCAGCCATCTGTTCTACTTGTGCATGAGATTGTCCCTGCATTTTATGCTATCCTTTTCCTGGCTGACTGCACTATATGTAGCTTTCAATCTTGGAAGGCAGACCCTTCTTGGGAATCAAATTTGGCTGATCTACTTGGGACTCAAGCTTTTGTTCTGCAGTGGATAGAGTGAGAGTTTTTCGTTAGTTGAAGGGATATCATCTGGGAACTAAAACGAGAGAATCAAATCAAGGGAGAGGATACTTATAAATCTCTTCTCTGTTGTTACCTTGATAGTTTTTTCATGTTGTAGCAAGAGGTGTACATGTCCTTGATACTGATGCTTTTCAAAAGAAAGCTCTTTAAAAAGATTACAATGAAAATGAAATTTCTGGGTGTCAATTATGTGAAACCTTGTAGCACTCATATTTATGTCTAAGATGAACTGGAAGGAAAAGGAAATGTATCATCTAGTCTTTGTCAGTTATTTAGATTGTCTTGAGATGATTCTCCCAAGAGTTGTATTTATAAATCTATTTGAATTGCCCGTGGTTTGGATGGTAATTTGTTAATCATTATAATGCACTCACCTGGAATCTTCAAAATCTGCTACTGAGCTGATTACTAGAAGCTGAAAGGTAACCAAAAGTCGTTTTTCTCTAGGAGGGTTTAAGGAGCGCTGAATAAGGAGGAAAGTAGAATAGATGACCTTTCCATTTCCTTGCCACTTTTATGATTCAGGACTACTGTCTTCATGCTTCAGGTAGCGGTTGAAATAGCTATTTAAAATTTATTAGCACTCATAACATTCAATAGTGTATATACAGACCATAGAGAATCATTTTCTGTAGGTTAGACTCACCTACACAACTCCCAGACTTCTGCTTGCTGGTCTGTGGAATGATATGTACTTTTGCACTTTTAAGTAAGGAGCAAGGGAAGGGAGGAGGAAGCAGTAGTGGTCTACCCTTTGGAAGCCAAGCATCATAGAAATTTGCCTAGTGTACTAGGTGGAGGCTATCCAAAGTTACTGCTCTCCCAAAGTTTACAAATTACACATTTATATTTTTCCTTTCTCTAACTTATACAGTGTCTTTGTCTACTAGCCATTCTAAGATCTTAGTACCTATAAATAAATTCTTTAGTGGAAACTTAGAAATAACTAAGTGTATATTATTTTTAAAATCTTTAGTTGTTCTTTCATGTATATTCTTTCTTCACTTACCCTTCATGTTTCAGGTTTTGATGGAAGGCCCCCAGAACTGAGTCTCTGATTACTTTCTCATATTGACCATGTTCTGTAGTTCAGGGATCTTAAGACATGTTCTATCCCTTGTCGCTATGCGTGAATTAAAAATTTCTCTCTCTTTTTAACCACTTGTACTCCTTTAAGTGCCTCATCACCACATTAAGCTTTGCTCAACAGAAAGAAAGCTACTCATCTTTCAGACTGTGTTCTGTTTCCTATCGATGTTAGTAATTCCACCAGCTCTTCTGTCTACAGTGTCTGAAATCTGATTCTTTCCCCTCTTTTTTCCTCCTATCCAGGTTTTTGCCAAATATTCTTTTATTTTCATTCAACAGCATCTTTAAAAAAAATTCTTTTCATACCCATTGCTATAGTGCAAAATACTAAATAAAGTGACTATTTTTTTTTCCTTTAACACTTCAGGTTTTCTTTCCTTTTCAGCAGTGTAGTACAGTAGAAGAAACACTTGATTTGAACTCAGAGTATCCAGGTTCCAGCTCTGATGATTATTCACTGTGGTGACCATAGGCATCAGTTTCTTCATTTATAAAATGAGGGTAATCCTAATTATTTTACCCGCATTATAAGGTTGTTATTATATGACTATCAAGGTAATTTATGAAAAGCACTTAATAATCATAAAGGCACTTGATATTTCTCCCATTTGTAATAGTTTTCTTTCTTTCTGACTTGAATTTCTTTCATTTCCAATTCATTCGTTCTTTTCTTTTTTCTTTCCTTCTCTATCTTCTTTCACTTCCACTCTATTTTCATATCAAATACAAATTTCATCTTTTTACTTTTGACCCACTATCCCCATAATTCTATCTTGTTTCTTCATCTGCATTTTTCATGCTATCATAAATGATATTCATTTTACTATTGATAACTTTCCTTTTTTTTCTTGCTTTTTGGAAGGGGGAAGGCAAGGCAATTGAGGTTAAGTCCCAAGGTCACTAGCAAGTGTTTAGCAAGTGTTAAGCATCTAAGGCCAGATTTGAACTCAGGTCCTTCTGACTCCAGCGCCATTGCTCTATTCACTGTGCTACCTAGCCACACCTAATTTTCCTTCTTTTTCAAAGGCTTTGAACTAAATTCCAACATAATGTCTTTTAGTAATAATCTGACATTGAAAATATGCTTCAAAGTCATTAATAAAATTGGAAAAATGCGGAATTGAAAGGAAAGGATGAATTGAATTGAAAGGAAAAATAAAAATACTCTTAGGCCTCTAAGATTCACTGTTATTTTCAACTAGTGGCACTGGGCCTGATACATTCTTTATGTCAAAGCATGTGTGTTTTCTAAGCACAGAGTAGAAAAGAGCTTTCTGTAACTTCCATCGTATTTCTCCCCTTACCTAGCATTATGGCCAAGTGAATGGAGAAATCTGGTGAGATGATAGAAATAGAGGAATCTGATGAGATGTTGGATATGGTAGGATCTTTTCTATATGCTGTGCATTTTTCTATATACCTGTGCAAGGACGGGGGAGGGGGGAGAGAGCGAGAGAGCGAGAGAGAGAGAGAGAGAGAGAGAGAGAGAGAGAGAGAAGAGGCAGGGTAATGGGATGGGGATGTGGGTGTGTGGCAGAATTGGGATAGGTAACTGTCCTTACAAATGCCGAAGATTTGGCTCTATTTCTCCCTTTCTGCAGTATCTACCTAAAGGGAAAGAAGAAAAGAAAAGGGAGTAAGAAAATCCTTGAAGCTTAGAGATGGATGGGATAGATCATTTAGTTCATCCCCTCATTTTATAGATTAGAAAACTGACGACCAGAGAAGCAGAGTAATTTGTTCAAGGTCAAACAGTGATTGAATAGCAGGACCATAGCTTAAACCCAGGTCCCCTAGTTCAATGTCCAGAACTCTATGCATTATACCATATTATATTTCAAAGAGAATGGACAAAAGTACCATCCCAGGGTGCTTTAGATTCACTAAAAACTGTAAGTATGGCTTCAAACCTACAAAAAAAAAGTGATGCAATAACACTACACCTCATATCTTTACCCTTCCTTTAACTCAATCCCTATGTATAGAGAAAGTCCTACAGAGGTATGGACATGGTCCTAAATCATAGAGAATGAGACTAGGACAGAGTTGGGGAATCTGTGGCCTCAAGGCCACATGTGACTCTCTAGGTCCTCAAGTGCACCTTTGAGTAAATCCAAACTTCATGGAACAAATCCCCTTAATAAAAGGAATTGTTCTTTGAAGTTTGGATTTGGTCAAAGGGCTGCACTTGAGGACCTAGAGGGCCACATGTGACCTTGAGGTCACAGGTTCCCCACCCCTGAGACTCTAGGACCAGGTATTTTCTGGCTCTACTTTTGCTGTGACTCAGTCACTCTTTCCCTCTCAAGTGCTGGACATGAGAAGATTGGCAAGATAACCTGTCATTCTCCTTTTCTGTGTAGTAGAATGTTGAACATGACATTTAATGTTAGTCTGCTCTTTCCCATGAATAGAAAGATTATGTTTCCCACAACTCTATGGGTATTTCATTCAACAGAAAAGGATAGTAATGGAATAGAAGCATTGGCAACATGCTTCTGATGCTTCTGCTATCTTGATCTTAATTTTAGAAAAAATGGGCTTAGATCTTTGGCTGCCATAGTAGTTTTCATTTACATCAAAGATTTTTCCCCCATGTTAATCTGTAATTCATTATCTCTCTGTTTCTGTCTCTGTCTGTCTGACTGACTCAGTCTCTCTCATATAGAGCATAGGAACTAGACTGGTGATTTAACTATTGTAGGGAACTCCCAGATAAGGAAACTCCTCTTAATAGTACAGTTCTGTACCTTTCTGCAATATAGTCTTGTGCAATATAGTCTTACAGAAGTACCTAGAGCATTGAAAGATTAAGTGACTTGCCTATTGTCACACAACAGTATATGTCAGGACTTGAACCCAGGTTGTTCTGACTCCAATGCCAGCTCTCTATCCACTATGCCATATATATATATATATATATATATATATATATATATATATATATATATATATATATATATAAAATATATACACACAGAGGCAAAAAAATCAACAAGCAGTCAAACATTTATTTATCATTACATTCAAGGTATTTTTTCTGACTCTGAGAGAAATATTAGACATAATCTTTTCACTTAAGCAGCTCATAATCTAAGAGGAATAATAATTACACATGTACATAATAAATATAATACAGAATAGAGTATGCTGACTGCCTGAAGAAGTATAAAGAGTATCTGGTAATGAAGAACAACATCTAGAAAATTCATTAACTAACGCATTTTATGTTGTTATTAATTAAAATAATTTATTTGTTTGAAGTAAGTTCTTCTGCCATAATCAATCATCTATTTACCCTGTTTTAAGGGAACTCTGTATGTGATAATCTATATTTATAGAAAAGATAACTGGGGTGATTTTTAA
>JAQQSU010017744.1:0-10632 GCA_028627135.1 Pseudochirops cupreus | reverse complement strand
TCTATTGTTTCTTGTTAATGATTGAGTTGCCCCATGAGTGGAAGTTTGAGTATTCTATTGTTTCTTGTTAATGATTGAGTTGCCCCATGAGTGGAAGTTTGAGTATTCTACTGTTCCTTGTTCTGAATATTGTGGCCACTGTAGTGAAAACTGTGTGGCCATTTTCTGGGATAAGATGTAATGTTGTGAATATTATAATGTTTTGAATGTTTGTCTTGATTTGTAATGGAATAAACAGAGTGTTCACTCTATTTTGTAATCTGAACTCTAAAAGCTGTTCACAGTAGCATTCCTTTGGGAATCTGCTGGTGCATGGCATTACAGCATTGTATATTTCCTTCTGTGTATTTCCTTATGTTAACTCCACCCCAACTCCTTATTCACAGGGAGTATTTCTTTTTTGTATCCTTAGCACCTTGCAGAGTGCTTATATGTGATAGGTACCCAACAAAAGTTTGTTGAGTTAAAGATAAAAATGCTAAATAAACTAAATTTGAGTACCCAAGCAATAAATAAAATTAATTTTTTATTTCAAAAAGCATTGCTGAACTCAAAGATAATTTCATCACTAAACACTTAGTGCACACTTTCCCTAGGGATCCTTGCTATTAAATTAACAATTCACCTTCTTCTCACACCTCTTCCCCTTTCTCCTTTCCCTGGGCAATGTGTTGTGTAAAGTCAGACAATAGGAACAAGTCATCTCCTCCCTTTCCCTAAAGTGCATTTTGTTCTCTATGCAGTGTCATTTTATAAGATCTCATACATTGTAGACCTAGAAGAAGGTCACTGGGGTATCGTGCCTTTTTTTAGCACTCCTTGGGGAGGCAGCTAGGTCATTCAGTGGATAGAGCATTGAGCCTAGAGTCAGAAAGACCTGAGTTCAAATGCGACCTAGATTTGTGTCACTTAACCTCTGTTTGCCTTAATCCACTGAAGAAGGAAATGGAAAATGACTCCAACATCTTTGCCAAGAAAACCTCATAGACACTATGGTTCATAGGGTCACTGAAGAAATGAACATAACCAACAAACAAATCTACACCATGGGTTTCACTACCCCAATTCTTTCATGCTGTCCAAGAGATTCTTGTTCAGTCATTTTTCAATTGTGTCTGACTCTTCGAAATCTCACTAGGGGTTTTCTTGGCAAAGATACTGGAATGGTTTGCAATTTCCTTCTCTAGCTCATTTTTGCAGGTGAGGAAACTGAAACAAACTGAGTTGAGTGACTTGCCCAGGGTCACACACCTAGCAAGTGACTGAGGCCATATTTGAATTCAGGAAGATAAGTCTCCAGACCTGGCACTCTATCTATTGTACCACCTAGTTGCCCTGTCTGGTATATAGTAGGTGCTTAATAAATGTTTATTGACTGATTGATAGTACCTTCTCTCTTCTAATTATTTCTTATTTTTCTCATGTGTAACTTTGTTTTTATTTGTTTGCTTTTTGTTTCTCTCAATAGTTTATAAGTTCCTTGAAGACTATTTTTGGCATCTTTTTTGTACCCCCAGCCCTTGGTTCAGTGTCTGGAACATAGAAAGTGCTTAATAAATGTCAATGGATAACTAACTATTTGACTTTAGAACAAATTAAACAGAAGGCCTATTGCCCTGCCTCTTAGTTATATATTTCATTGAATTATTGGATGTTACTCAGTTATCCGATGTGGTGTTATGAGCCTGATTTAGAGAGCTTCTCTGATTAGTTCTTTTCTCTTGGTGTACTTTCATCATCTTCTCACACCCTATTAATTGCCCTTGTTTGTTGTTTCTTACTCCAGAAATGGATTCTTTAAAACCAGAGGAGGAAAAATTTCCTTTTGTGGATATATTCGATTTGGATGAAACTGAGAGAAACTTTATGTTGTCCAAACCTCTCTGCATCATTATATTTGGGAAACCAGTAAGCTATCATTTATAAATTTCCATCTGATGCACTTTTTATTTATTTTGCAGTATCATAATCTGTGGAAGTTGCCTGATGAGCATGAAATCAACATATCAGTTTTGCTGGGTTGATTTTTTATTAGACTGCTTATAGTTTTGTTTACATGAAGTCAGTCTGAAATTACCCTAGCCATTAAAGTGGGTCACTTTTTTATATTTGTTTTAATACATGGAAAGCTTCATTTTGCCCACGAACTAGAATATGATTCATTTTATGAAAATAAATTGGTATATCTGGATTTCAGCAAGACATTTGACAGGTTCTGTCATGATATCCAAGTGGACAGTTAGGCAAAATGTGGAATGAATGAATAGTATACTTGGGAGGATTTAAAGCTGATTTCTCAATCATACCTAAAGAGAGTTAACTAATAGATTAACAGCTACCTGGAGAGAAGTCTCTACTGGGCATATGAACCCAGAGTCATCTACATACACCCTGAGGAAACAGAGAGCCCTAAGGTATAGCTGAATGATAGTTCAAAATTGTACTTCCCTTTCCTACCCTCCTTTTTTTCCACCGAGGCAGAGAGAGCTTCTTTTTAAAATGAAAACAGGGTAAGAGAAAATGTGCTAATGCAGACAGAAAAAAGCAAGAAATATGGGTGAACCCAATAATATACCATAGACCAGGAGTTCTTAACATTTTCTGTGTCATGACCCCTTTGACAGTGTAGAAGGTGAAGTCTATGGATCTCTACTCAGAAGAGTGCTTTTTAATTAAACGCATAAGAGAAAATCTATGGGATTACAAAGAAAACCAATTATTCTGAAATACAGTTATCTAATTTTTTTAAATGTTCATGAACCTGAGGCTAAGAAACCTGCCTTTAGCTTTCTGTGTGAGATACAACTTAAAATACACTGATTTGTTGCATATATTATGTAAAAAATGATTGCAAGTAATTTTAATATTGACAATAATTTTGAAAATAAGTTTTGAAAGTTAGAATATTTACAGGTTGCATTTTATTTTTACATTTGTTGCATGACTGTTATACTGATTTTAAACTAATATATTTTTTAAAGGGGGTTGGAAAGACAACATTAGCTCAAAAAATATCACAGACATGGAAATGTATTCTTGTTGAAGGTAAATATTATTTACACTGCTATCATAATACAATCATGTTGATATATTTTACACTCTTGTGTTGCTTAATTTCTTATTTGTAGCATTTTAGCATTGGAAAAATCTTAAGAGATCATTTCATTCATTCATATGTCTCCTGGAAGGACTGTATCTTAATATATTGGGAAGAAATTGATATTTTCCTGCAATGACTCACCAAAGGAATTAATAAAATCTTCTCTGAAGGTTTTTATAAAAAGTAGGGTCAAAGCTATGTAGTAGTTATCCTTAAATCTTCCTATGCCCGCTGCACAATTTTTATATAGAGTGGGTGCTTAAGAAATGTTGCATGGATTGATTGTCATCCGTAATAACTTCTTTGGGATTGATATGATCTTGCCTGCAAGTAAAGAGATGAAAGGTGTATTCTTTTCAGGTCTCCGCCAGCTCTATAAATCTATAATTGAAAACTATCTCAGATAGAAGTGAAATATACATATATTCATAAGTCTTCTTTTTTAAGAAGAATATTCTACAACTTTGCTTGCAATATATTTTAGAATGTAGTCGTCCTCACTATCAAGCAGAATTCTTTCTACCAAAATCATAATCCTGCTATGTAAGTGAATCCTGCATCTTAATCCCATTTTCTCTTCTTCTATCCTTGGGCAATATAGGAATAGCTCATCAGTGTCCTCCACATAAATAGTCTTTCATTGATTTGAAAAATAAGATTATGATTCAGTCTTCTCTTCCCCTGGCTAAGTAATACCAAAATCTCTAACTTCTTGTGATTTCTACTTCTTAGTTTTTTTTAAACTACCTTTTTATGGCAGTGCTTGCATGCGTGTTATTTATTCATTACACTGATATCCTGGCTGAATGTAATCACCACCTTTTAGAAAGATATTGAGAAAGTCACATCCTCTCTTCTTTTATTTTTTTCGAAGTGAGGGACCTTCTTCTTTAAGTGAAAACATAAATCATTGACTTTCCAGTCTTGACTCAAGACATCTAAATTTGTGTATTGGTTTTTTTCAACTATCTCAACTTATCTCTAAAATAGGTAAATTAAAGCCATTTTCATCAGTGCATGTGCCTCTACTGTAGTAAGGACTGAAAAAGAGGAGGAAGACGAGGAAGAGGAAGAAAAACTATTTAAGGATCTAAACATGTTGATTGATTTAACTAAATATTTTACAGTGGCTGAATTCAGTCACCTATAAAAGTCTTACCCACCCTGAGTTCACCAAGATTATAGAGCTATCCTATGATGGCTTATCAGCACATATCTGTCCTCTTAATCACTTTATACCTTCCATGGAAATTCTCCTTGCAGACTTTTGCCCGTGTTGTATCTCCTTTACATTAGTTTATTGGGCTAGTTTATTGATAGTACTATGTGAATGATTTACAAATACATATGGAATATATTGATATATTTAAGTATTGTTGTTCAGTCATTTCAATTGTGTTTGATTCTTCATTATCCCATTTTGGGTTTTCTTGGCAAAGATAGTAGCCTGGTTTGCCATTTCCTTCTCCAGCATATTTTATAGAGGAAAAGCTAATAAATAGGGTTAAGTGACTCGCCCAGGGTCACAGATTTTAACTCAGGTCAAGATGAGTCCTCTTGACTTCAGGCCCAGCACTCTGTCCACTGTACCACCTAGCTGCCCCCACATGTTTAAGTATACTGAATCAATTGACAAAATAATGCAAAGGCTATTTTAACCCCATGTGTATAGTGGTTTCATGACCATTCTAATGTTTGTTAATTCTTAAATTTTTTCTAGCACTACCACTTTTAGAAGAACATATTGCTACTGGAACTCAATTTGGAATTATGGTAAATAAATGTAAATTACAAAATTTCTTTTCAAATGAAGAAACAAGACATATATATGTACATATGTGTTAGAAAGTAATATGTCCTATCTCCAATTGCTTGTAGTTCAATGATTTACTCATTAAAGGACAAAGTATTCCAGATGAACTGGTTTTGAGGATGTTGTTGGAGAAACTCCACTCTCTGGAAGTTCTTCACTTTGGTATGTTTATTTTTATACACATCTCAAGTTATATCAATATGCCTTATCTTAGGTCTAATCACTTAGATATAATGTTGTAACAGTCTTATGTGATCATCATGAATAACTCTTTCAATGTTATGTATTCAAAGTCCTCAGCCCCCTTGAAAATTTTGCCTAAAAATGGTGGCAATCCTTTTCCTTTAATAATATTTTATTATTTTTCCCCAGTCACATGTAAAAACAATTTTTAACATCTATTTTTAAAATTCTGAGTTCCAAATTCTCTCCCTCTTTGCCTTCCTTCCTCCCTGAGATGGTAAGCAATTTGATAAAGGTCATACATGTGCAATCATGCGAAACATATTTATGTCAGTCATGTTGTGAAAGAAAACACAGATGAAAAAAAGATGGTGGTAACTTTTAAAATATATTCTGACAACTGTCTACCAGTACCACTATCATCATCAATAACAAATAAAAGCATTTATGGAGCATCTACTATGTATTGGACATTGTGGCAATACTGATAGTTAGCATTTGTATAGGTTTTCTTAAGGTCTACATAGCACTTAAAAATAATTATCTCATTTTATCCTCACAACAGCCTTAGGAGGTAACTGCTATTATTATCCCCATTTTACAGATGAGGAGGCTGAGACAGTCAGAGGTCAAGTATTTTGCTCATGCTTACACAGCTAGTAAGTGTCTGTCTGAGGCTACATTTTAACTCAGGACTCCCTAACTTCATATCCAGTGCTTTCTCCACTGTCCCACCTAGTTGCTTACAAGTTGTTCTAAGTGTTCAGGATACAAAAAAAAAAAAAGGCAATAACCAGATCCTTGCTCTCATAAAGCTCACATTTTAATGGGGGCGACAACACACAATTAACCACGAACAAACGAACTACAATGGAAATGGGTGATAATCTCAGAGGGAAGACACAAGAAGTTGAGGGGACCAGGAAAAGCCTTTTGAAGTTAGTGGGATTTGAGCTGAGTTGTAAAGGAAGCCAGGGAATAGAGATGTAGCATATACTTGATGAAAAGGCAAGGAGTTAAGAGATGGAATGTCATGTGAGAGGAACTTTTATCTTCTCTTGGCCATTGCTGAGTATTCTGAATGTGGGAACTTTTTATTTGAATTATTTATTTTGGAAGACATAGTTGTCTGTAGACAACCTCTCTCCCCACCACCTTACACAAACAGATCCCAGCCCTCCAGTTTTACTCTTTTAAAAAAATTATTTTTTCCCAATCACATGTAAAGATAATTTTTAGTGTTCATCTTTTAAAATTTTAAGTATAGGTTCTGTCCTTCCCTTTCTTCTCCCCCCTCCCTGAGATGGTAAGCAATTTGACATAGGTTATACATGTGCAATCATGCAAAACATAATTCTATATTAGTTATGTTGTGAAAGAAGACAGACCTCCCTACCCCAAAAAAGAACCACAAAAATGAGTGAAAAATAATATGCTTCAATTCGCATTCACACGCTATCAGTTCTTTCTTTGACAGTGGATATCATTTTTCATCATAAGTCCTTTGGAATTGTCTTGGATCACTGTCTTGCTGAGAATAGCTAAGTCATTCCTAGTTGATCAGGGTACAATATTGCTGTTGTTGTGTATAATAATTGTGCATCAGTTCATGTAAGTCTTTCTAGGTTTCTCTGAAATCCTCCAGCTCATCATTTATTATAGCAAAATAGTATTCGATTAAAATAATACATCACAACTTGTCCATCCACTCCCCAGTTGATGGGCATCCCCTCAATTTCCAATTATTTACAATCACATAAAGAATTGCTATAAATATTTTTGTAAAAGTAGGTCCTTTTCCCTTTTTATAAATGATCTCTTTGGGATACAGACCTAGTGGTGGTATTGCTGGGTCAATTTTATAGCCCTTTTGGTATCATTTTAGATTGTTCTCCAGAATGGTTGGATCAGTTCATAATTCCTCATTAGTGTCCCAGTTTTCCCACATCATCTCCAACATTTATCATTTTCCTTATTGTCATCTTAGTGAATCTAAGGTGTGATGTTGTGGTACTTCAGAGTTGCTTTAATTTTAATTTCTCTATAGTCATTTAAAGCATTTTTCATATGTCAATAGGTAGCTTTGGTTTCTTCATCTGAAAACTGCCTGTTCATATCCTTTGACCATTTATCAATTAGGAGATGACTTGTATTCTTATAAATTAGATTCAATTCTCTATATATTCAAGAAATGAGACCTTTATCAAAGACACTATAAAAATCATTTCTCTGCTTTCTATTTTTCTTCTAATCTTGGTTGCATTATTTCTGTTTATATAAAACCTTTTTAATTTAATATAATCAAAATTATCCATTTTACATCTAGTAATTCCCTCTATGTCTTTTTTGGTCATAAATTCTTCCCTTTTCCATAAATCTGACAAATAAAGTATTCCTTTCTGTCCTAATTTGTTTATGCTATCACCTTTTATGTCTAAATCATCTACCCATTTTGACCTTATCTTCTTATATGGTATGTTGTTCTATCCCTGGTTTCTGCTATATAGTTTTCCATTTTTCCCAGCAGTGTTTTTCAAATAGGGAGGTTTTGTTCCAAAACCTGGAGTCTTTGGGCTTATAAAACACATTACAATGGTTATTTACTACTGTGTCTTGTGTACTTAATCTACTCCACTGATCCACCACTTTATTTCTTAGCCAGTACAAGATAGCTTTGATGATTACTGTTTTATAATACAGTGAGAGATCTGGTACGGCTAGGACCCCCTTCCGTCACTTTTTTTTTCATTAACTCCCTTGATATCCTTGACCTTTTGTTCTTCAAGGAGATTATAGCAATATATCACAACGATTATATACTGTGACCAGGTGGGACTTAACCAGGAATGCAGAGTTGTTTTCTTTAATTTATTTTCCTTCTCTTATTGCTACAACTGACATTTTAAGTACAATATTGAATAATAGTTGTGAGAATGGGCCTGCTTCATTCCTGATCTTAGTGGGAAGGCTTCTGGCTTATCCCCCTTACCAATAATGCTTGCTGATGGTTTTACATAGATACTACTTATCATTTTAAGGAAAACTCAATCTATTCCCATGCATTGTAGTGTTTTTAATTGCAATGTGTTGTATTTTGTCAAAAGCTTTTTCTGCATCTATTGAGATAATCATACAATTTCTGTTGGCTTTGTCATTTATGCTAATAGTTTTCCTAATATTGAATTAGCCCTGGTCTATAGTTTTCTTTCTCTGTTCTCCCACACAGTTTATAGAATATTGGAACTGTTTTTTAAAAGTTTGGTAGAATTCACTCGTGAACCATCTGTCACTGGGGATTTTTTTTCTTAGGAAGTTCATTAATGATTTGTTCAATTTGTTTTCTCTAAGATGCAGTTATTTAAGTATTCTATTTCCTCTTCTGTTAATCTGGGCAATTTATATTTTTGTAAGTATTCATCCATTTCACTTAGATTATATAATTTGTTGGTATATAATTGGGCAAAATAATTCCTAATGATTACTTTACTTTCTTCTTGTTTGGTGGTGAATTCCCCTTTAAATTTTTTATGTTGATAATTTGTTTTTCTTTCTTTTTTGTAAAATCAAATTTTAAACAATTGTTTATCAGTTTTATTGAGTTTTTCCCCATAAAGCCAGCTCCTAGTTTTATTTATAAATTCAGTGGTTTTCTTACTTTCAGTTTCATTAATCTCTTCTTTGATTTTCAGGATTTCCAATATGGTGTTTAATTGAGGATTTTTACATTTTTTCTAGTTTTTTTTTAATGGTGTGCTCAGTTCATTGATCTACTTATTTTCTCTTTAATTGATGCGCAGTATTTAGAGACATCCATTTTCCCCTAAGTACTGCTTTGGCTGTATCCCATACATTTTGGTATGTTGGCTCATTATCATTCTCTTGAATGAAATTATTTATTGTTTCTATGATTTGTTCTTTGACCCATTCAGTTCTTTAGGATTAGATTATTTAGTTTCCAATTAATTTTGAATATTTATTGAACATAATTTTAATTGCATTATGATCTGAAAAGAATGCATCTAACATTTCTGTCTCTGCATTTGATTGTGAGGGTTTTATGCCTTAATACATGATCAGTTTTTGTGTAAGTTTCATTCAATTTTCTCTAGATTATGAACATTTTTTTCCTTTATTACCTTTATTTTTATTTTTTAAATTTAAATTAATTTATTTATTTTCTTGTTTACATCACTCATTTCCACGAGATTTTGAGTTACAAATTTTCTCCCCATCTTTCCCCTACCCACCACCCCAAAACAGCAATCCCACTGTATATCCCCTTCCCTAATCTGCTCTCTCCTATGTCCTCCCCCATTGCCCCTCTGATATTCCAATAGGGCAGGATGGATCTCCCTACCACAGTGCCTGTATATCTTAATTCCCAGTTGCACGTAGTTAATAATAATAATAATATATATACATATATATTTTTAACATTTGATTATAGAACTTTAAATTCTAGATTCTTTCCCTTCCTCCCTTGTCACCCACCCCCACTGGAAGGACAAGCAATTCAATACAGGCTGTACATGTGTAATTACGCAGAACATCTCCACAGTAGACATACTGTGAGAGACTGATTATATGTCCCTCCTTCCTATCCCACCCCTGTCTTGTTCTATTCTCTACCCTGTCCCTGTTCCTTTACAGAAGTGTGTACTTCCAGCAACCATTCCCCCCATCCTGCCCTAACCTCCATCATCCCACCTCTCATCCCCATCCTCCCTACTCTCCTGTGTGGTAAGATACCCAGTTTAGAGTTTATGTCATTCCTTCCCTAAGCCAAATTCAATGAGAGTAAGGTTGACCATTTCCCTTTTGCCTTCCTGTTCTTCCCCTCCAGTGTAACAATTATCCCTAGCCTCTTCTATATGAGATGATTAACTCTATTGTGTCTCTCCCTGTCTCCTCTCATTCTAATCCTCTCCCACTTCAGAATTTCACCTTTTAAAGTATCATCCCCTCCTATTCAATTGATCCTTTGCCCTCCACACACACACACACACATACACACACACACACACACACACATATATATATACACATACTCAGATATGTGTTCATACACATATATTAACCCTCCTACATAAACATATGTATATATGTTTATGCATATATATACATTTATATTCTCTTCACTTATCCTCATACAGAGAAAAAGTTTCATAAGTTACAATTATCATTTTTCCATGTTGGCATGTAATAGTTCAACTTTGATAAGTTCCTTATGATTTCTTTTCCATGTTTACCTTCTCATGCTTCTTGTGTTTGAGTATCAGATTTTCTTTTCAGTTCTGGTTTTTTCAGCAAGAATGTTTGAAAGTCCTCCACCTCACTGAATGACCATATTTTCCCCTGGAACATTATACTCAATTTTGCTGGGTGGATGATTCTTGGTTTTAATCCTAGCTTCCTTGATCTCCAGAATATCATATTGCAGGCCCTTCAATCTCTCAGTGTAGAAGCTGCCAGATCCTGGGTTATCCTAATTCTGTTTCCACAGTATTCAAATTGCTTCCTCTTGGCAGCCTGTAAT